>PJEM01012933.1:0-43903 GCA_004023845.1 Helogale parvula
CTGGCACCACACTGACTGCCTTCCCCTCCCCCGCAGACCGCCCTGGCGTGACGCAGCGCCGCGTAGTGGACCAGCTGCAGGAGAGCTTCGCCCTGGCCCTGAAGGCCTACATTGAGTGCAATCGGCCGCAGCCTGCCCACCGGTGAGGGGCAAGCAGGGAGGGTGTGAGGGGGTCCCTTCAGCAGCCCCGTCCTCCAGCTACCCTCCTTCTCCCCGGCCCCTGGGCCTCTCTGGGAGGGCAGACCGGCCTCTCCTGGGGCAGCCTCTGATTGCTGGGGCTTTGGGGGCCCTGCTCTGTGACTCCACCGAGGCCTCCTGCCCAGTCAGCCTGAGCTTCAGCTCAACCATAGAAACCCGAGGAGGGCCAGAGGCCATGCCCAGCATGGACATTGCTCCCTGGCTCACATCTGCCTTTTTCACTCCTGTCAGCCAGGGATAGGAGCAGCGAGGTGTTCTGCTGAGCCTCCTAGGGGTCGTCTAGCAAGAGCCAGCAAGAACTGCATTGATAATAAAGATAACCAGGGTAACAATAATGATGATAAGTAATACATTTGTATTGAGAAGGGTCAAACCTGGTATCAAGCAGGTGACATGTATTGTCACCTTTAATCTTGAAAACAGCCCCGTGGAGTGGGTGCCACCGTTGTCCTGTGAGGGACTGGAGCCCGCTAGGTGGGATCTGGAACTGGCCGCGGGCAGACAAGTCCATAGCCCACACTTTACCTAATTGCCTCTAAGAACAAACCCAAGCAAACAGGGCAGGAAACTTCTTGGTTTGCTCTGGTCACAACCGAAGGAGGAAGCCTGTTCAGGGCTGCACCAAGCAGAGGCTTCCATCCCTCCACTGGGCCCCAGCAGTCCCAGTGAGGTGGGGCCCACAGGCCTGGGCCTTGAGGCTGATGCTGGCTGAGCCTAACACTGCAAGTCCAAGTTGGCCTGCTGCAACTTTATTTTGAGCTCAGCATCTGGGATGCTGGGGGTGGCCATGTCTAGATTTGCGTGGTCTTCCCCTGTATGGAGCCAGGAGGCATCATGTGGAAACTAAGGCGTGAGGTTTGTCTGAGACACTAGATACCAGGCTAGATCCAGCAAGGATCTGCAGGGCAGCCTGTAGTCCCTGCCTCCACAACGACTCCATTTGGTCCTGACCCACAGCCATTAGCCAAGGCAGTGATTTCTCCCCAGGATTGCCCTATGTACTTGGCCCCCGCAATGCCCGATTTTCCCATGGAAGTGTCTGTGTACAGGGACTCAAGCCCCACGCATGAAGGGCAAGGGGAGAGTGCAAATCCACACCTCAGTCTCCCCAAGGCTTTTCTGCCCTTCTCATCCCCAGCTTAAGGAAGTCAACTGAGCCTCATCTCTTGGCTTGCCCAAGATGTTCTGAGATTAATGCCTCCAAACTTGTGCAACTTCGAAGCAGTCCCAGGGTTGGAAGATGGGGACAAGGGCGGGCTGCACCTCCAACTTTTCCTCTGACTGGTCTGCAGGTTCCTGTTCCTGAAGATCATGGCCATGCTCACCGAGCTCCGCAGCATCAACGCCCAGCACACCCAGCGTCTGCTGCGTATCCAGGACATACACCCCTTTGCTACCCCCCTCATGCGGGAGCTTTTCAACATCACAGATGGCTGAACAGCTGCCCCTTGGGCGGGCCTCGGTGGGGCAGCCAGAGCCCTTGGTGCTGCGAGTCCTGGAGCTAGATAGATGGATACCGCTGAGAGGACAATGCCTTACAGGTCCTGCCTCCCCAGGGAATGCACATCTACCCCCTCCAACAATGCTGCCTAGCATTCTTCAGGAAGGGGATAGGGTCTCTCCAGCATGGACAGTGAAGCCGTAGACACTTTGATGGAGTGCCCTGGCCTATAGGTTGGGCCCATCCAGAGGCAAGACTATTCTCCCCTTAGAAATGGCCCTGTGGTCTGGAGATTTAGTGTCATGATTCAAGAGGGGTAGGAGTGACTGGGGCTGGATAATCTGGGAGTCTATACCTGCACCCAAATTCATTAGCTTCTTGGGTGTTTACACTGATATCTCTAAGTACCCCTGTCGTTCCTCCCCCACTCATTCCCAACCCACAGCCTCCTGTCCTGAGCTGTTCTGTGCGTTCCAGGCCCGTGTTGATCAGGAGATGCATTTGTGTTTGTGACCAAAGCTTAAAGGCCTGCAGCAAATGGCAGAAGTTTGATGACAAGCTTGAAGTCATGAGACTTCTATTCTTCCTTCCTTCTGCACCTCATTGTGTCTCCACATCCACTCACACACATTAGTAAGCTCCAACAGTCTGCAGCTCACCGTGGGTACACGTGCTGACTAGACATGCTTCCTGACCTCCAATACTTTCGTTCACCTTAACAAAGCAGAAACACAAAGAGCTTTGATCAAAGGCAGTGATAAATGACATAAGAGACGCAAGGACTTTCTGTGAACGCCATGGGGAATTTCTGCACGCACGTGAGGATCTCTGGAACGTGTGTTCGTGGGAAGGATGTTAACTGGCTGTGTGCACATGCGTGTGACTTGGTGCAGGTCTGCTCCACATCTACACTGGGGCTTGGCTTTGCTCCTGAGGCTGAAACACTGGGGTGCTCCGTGTGACAAGGCTACACGGCAGGCAGTTAATAAACATGCCAGATATGCATGCACCGTATGCTCCTGTTTATGTTTCTGTTTACACATCTATTTTGAAAGCTAAAGAGTATGAAAGTCTTTGTGTTGTTTATAGTCATTTTGACTAACAATGTTTTTGCCCTTTGTGCAAATTATACTTTGACTAATTTTACATAAGGCATTCTATACCCAAGGACAGACTTAGCAAATAGGTTCCTGAGTTTAGTGTCAAGTTAAGGCAAGAGGGCTTAATTAACTTTTGGCTAGATATGTAAAGACATTTTCTGGAGAAAAGAGGATGTAAAGAGAAACATACATTTGACTGACCATCCCTTCGCAGCTGCTGACAACTCGTGGGCCTCATCATGCCATGTTACACACCAGCTTCCGTTTTCCCCTTGGGCGTGTTAAGGGAACAGTGCTCCTAAATCTGTAGGTGCTAGTGGATGGATGAGTATCTCCACACCTGAGAAATGGGTGGCCACACCATCACTTTTGGTCACTTCCTTTCACAAACTTCTCCCTGAACTTGCAACCTGATCCTTTTCGTAACTACTCTTCTAGAGTGCCTGTAAAATGGCATTTGCTATCACTGCTCTCCTGAAACATGATCCAAAGTACAGGTTGGTCAGTACTTTTTGGAAGACCTTAACATTAAAAATGCAGTCTTTCAGGATTTTAAGTTAAAAGGGTTATCTTGCTCAATTCCAACTCAGAATAAGGCAGGAAGTAAAAGAGCAGTGAATCCCAAACAAACGTGCTTCAATGTTACCAGGAGGCCCATCTCAACAAGTGCCATCTGCATGTCTGCGTAGATTCCTTTCCTCCCCGCGCCACCCGCCCCAAACCCTGTTAACTGGTAAACATGTTTAACTATTGTACAAAGATCAGCCAATCCCACACCACCACCATAAACAACATAAACAAATAAATAGAGGAGCAGACTTTATCCAATATAAATTTGTTTTTATTGAAGCAGCAGTCACATGACTTTATATCTAGCCTTTTGATTAGGCCTGACAGAGTGAGCCAGCCCTAAAAAAATGATGTTTCTTTTTGCACTAAGAGACATAACATGTTTACATACATCATCCAGTATTGGAAATGAGCAGATTCAAACACAACATGTGTTGGTAACCTGGGAGGTACAGCCCACTGTTTGTGGGGTTCGTATATTTTACAGATACTCCCAAAGACCATTACTAATGGGATGAAAGTTAAAAGAAAATACAGCTACACCAAACCATGAACACAGTAATCAAAGACAGCAGCTTATACACATTTTAAAAATTTGTCCCTTTCAGGGACATTTTCGTTCTATTCAAAGCAGTGTCTGCAAAGCTTCCTCTACATCAAATCCAAAGGTTTCCAAGATGGAAGCTGCACCCCTTGGGGCCATACAATATAATAAGATCATTGAAAGGAGGAGAACTAGTGTTCGCATCTTGATTTTGTAACAAGGATCCATGTTTCTCTGACTGGAGGGACAGAGGTGGTGATGTGACTACATACCGCAGTAGCAGAATAGGCAGGGTGAAGAAAAGAGGGTTGGGTACTGAAATAAAGACCACACACTTGTGAATTTTAATTTCATTTCCAGGCTAACCTACTTTTTATTTAATGCAAATTACAGTACCAGTTAACTATTTCCAAACCAAGTCACATATAACGAAATGTATTTACAAGGGAATGGGGAAAGGGAAAAAAAACATTGAGCATACTTTTCACAAAAAAGTTTATATTTAAAATGAAAAAAGTATCAGTCACAGAGGCATTCAAGTAGTAATAATGTTATACAGATTTTGCTTTTCCTTTATATCAAGACAGATTTGCACAAGTGTTTGCAATAGTTTGTATACAACCCACAGTCCTTTATATATATATATATATATATAATAAATTTTGTTTAGATTTGTTTTAGGATGGAAGTGGTCACGCTAATTGGTATGTGTACAGGCCCAAGTGATCCATCGGCAACACATTAATAAATGCAAATTTTACAGGCAAGCACATTTTCATACATCTATCTGTATCTGCCTGTAGACAGATATAGTAAGAAAAAAAACAAAAATGAACACAAGGAAGTCTACTTTGTCAAGCTAACCCCTTATGTACTGGTTGTCATTTTGCTTTTATTGCAGAGGTGCAAAACGGAGCAACAAACTTGAATAAAACATCATAACCCTTGTGAAAATAATCCAAACCCCAGGGATTACTTTCAAAGCCTCTCAAACGTAGACCTTAGTCTGGGACTCTACTCTGCTTCTTTTCTCTTATTTTCAGTGGCTCAGGTTTCTACTAGAAAAGACAGATTTTATTGGAAAGCATGCTTAGTTGATTTTTCTATATAGGGGAGAAAGTATTCGGCTCTGTGATTAGATGATTACTAACATCAACAATAGAAATCAGATACAATTTTGGTTTAAAACAAAGAAATAAACCCCCAAACTCCTGGGGATCTGGCATTGGCCAAACTTCCTTTGGAAGATTCCAAAGTTAAATCCCTTAAAAAGGAAAGGGAAAAAGAAATGAAATGCCAGTGTCTTTATATCCACAGGGATAGAGAATACAGTAGTCCTCTCAGAAACCTTTGCATTGGTGCAGACAAGATGACTGGTCAGGTAGGCTTTGTTAAAACACAAACCAAAACTATGTGTCTAAAAATTAAGAGGACTTAAAAAACTGACATAACATGTCACTGGAAAGAAGGTGCAGTCTTCTGCCTTGCTGGAATGAACACACGATGTTTCAAAAATAGCAACCTTTGGTTTGGTAAAGTTTTTTTTCTTCTACTCAAGACATCTTATATGGAGTACTTGGAGGCAAAACAAATGATGTTGATTTTTTTTTTCTTTCAAAAAAGGCCTTCATGATGGGCACACAGTAAGAATTAAACTTATTTTTTTAAGAACAAAATTAAAATGACATTTCACTAAACAGGGGTAGAGGTGGCAGGAGGGAGGGGATGGGCTGAGAGCGCCCTTCGTACAACAGCAGCCCAAGGCGCGCTGGCGCTCTGTGCGGTGACTGCTAGCAAGTAACCGCACTGTAGCGTTTTAGACCACGGATGTATCAAAACCTGATCTATAAGAAACTCTGATTTATAAAAACTCTCTCTCTCTCTATCAGGAGGGAAGTAGAAAAAGAGGAGAGCATGGAAGGCTCCCAGAATCTGCTGTTTGTAGATCATGATTAGGATTTGGGGAAGAGATGAGCAAACTTCAATCTATTCGGGATCTTCCGGAGCCAGGGCTCGCTGGCACTCACACAGTCCCTGGATGGACTCAGTATGAAATGAACCTGGTCACTGGTACTGACTGAGGAGGAAACAACTGCTCAGAACCAAACCCAAGGCAGGGCTTAAATGAAATGAGATCATGAACATGGTTTCCTCTTTCCACTCCTGAGCATGGTATCACTGAAATTAACTGTGGAAGGGGCAAAGACACTGTCAGGAGTGAGCTATTATTTCAAAGGGAAAGGAGTGGGACAGGGACACATGGATAGAAAAATCAATTAAAACTTAAAAAATGAAAAACAAAAACAAAAACAAAAAACAAACGCATGGAAGCGAAGGCACTCCAAACTATATAGATACACTATACATTGCTAGAGTTATTGTTACAATAATACAGGCCGGTACCTACTGTACAGAGTTAAAACTATATGGCTTTAAAAAGCTCGTCTACATTTTGTCTGATTATTAAACAGAATCACTGCCCTGAACAGTAACTTTTTGCTCATTAATAACAGTTCCTGGGTCCACGTATTTACATACAAAACAATACAACTTAAATTTAAAAACACTGAAAGAAAATATAATGTACAAGCTTGAATTTGGTGAGGAGCTTTTATTATTATTATTATTATTATTATTATTATTATTTACAAAAAGATATTCAGAGACCTGGATCTCACTTGTATAAAAGAGTTCTGTGATACCGCCATGATCCTTGAGAAAGAAAAATCACGCACCTCAGCCCTCACACACACACACAATAAAATGAGAGAAAGGCATCTGACTTTTCTCTCTTCTTCTCTTACCCCAATTATGGCGGGCAACGGAGGGGGGAGTGTTTTCTAAAACAAGCACAGATTTTTATGGACTCTAGCGAGTAAACCAAGTCCAGAGTAGTGTCTGTGTCCAAATGTTTGGCTGGGCAGTCTGCCGTGAAAGCAGGTCTACTTCTCTGTCAGAGACCTGCTGTTCAGCTTCTTTAAAAATCCTTTCTGAAAATGGTCTATCAAAGCCATTCCCTTTAGGAATTACCCAGCCAAAAACTTTGATTCAGACTTCTTTCAAATCCTAATTAGCTCTCAGAAGCCCGTTATTAAAGTCAATTTGTTTGATTTGGTTTGACTGAGTGTGTTTCCTTTCTCACGAACTCTGATATAACCAGAGGTTTGAGACACCCCTTTTGTGGCCTAAGAGCTTAGCTAAACAGTGAGTGAAAACTACGATGGCTCACAGTTGCCCTTCTGGGTACTGGTTCACGTCAGCAGGCAGTAGGACTCTCTTGGAGAGTCATACACACTGGGTTAAGAAGCAGGACAGGGAACTGGGACCCGTGTGAGGGCTGCCAGGAGACTCCACTTCCAAATCACAGGGAGGGTGCAAGACCCTGAACATGACCTCCGGTGGCAATGAGGGTGAAGGGAGGCTACACACAGTCTAGGGCTCAGCTCCTCAGCCCTACAGTCATCAGCTAACCTTGGAAGGTGTGTAGGGAAAGAGTGGGTAGAAGGGAAAGGAGGCCATCACTCAAGTGATCTTTAAATGTAAAGTACAACTGATTGTGCCTTAAAGATTCTTAGGTCAAGTAATGGCCCGTAAGCACCAAGGTGACTAAGGTTCATTTTCGAGTATATAAGGCCCACAAAGATGGCAACCTTAAAAGTATAAAACAAACTAGTTGTGAAAATCTATTTCCTCACTGCAAACATAATCCTTAAATCCTCTTTGCTTTCCAAGGAATATTGCTTTTTCTTCAAAAACACAGACTGACTCTTACACCGTTCACTGATACACAAAGAGAACAGAACAAAAACTCTTAACTGGGTGTGGGGGGAACATTCTTCTTCTCATGCTTCAACCAGCTGATTTTGTTACTGTGGACAAAAACAAAAATAAAAGGCAGTATTGAATCTATGTATATATAACATATATACATACACACATTTATATAATCAGCTTTCCTATAAAGTCAGCAGGTACACGTGACTGTTTACCATTTTGATGTGTAGTTCTTAATATTCCTACCATCTAAAATCATAATGGTCTATCTGACATACATCAATAAATAAAAATTTAAAAGCATGAGGTTAAGAAAACAGCTGAAATTAAATACAGACTCTAGATTTGGATTTAAAATTAGAACTATGTGCAGAATGTGGCAATTTCTGCAAGCTCAATTTGTAATTAAAAAATATGAAAAAGAAACCAGTAGACTTACAGTTCACATTATTTAACTATAATGTCCTCTCAAGTGTCTCTTTCCAAGGGAAGCAACTTTAGAAACAAGTCTAGACAAATTTGTTCACAGTGCTGAGATCTACCCTTGGCCTGTGCTGTACTCCACATTCCTCAGCGTCTGACCTCTGCAGCCAGAGTGACCGGCTCAACATCCTCTCAGCCTTCTCCTAGGCCACTAGGTTAAAACTGTACTAAGTCTGCAGAGAACCTTCAATCAGGCAAACAAAGACCCGCACTCAGAACACACATGTTCCTCTGATCGCCTCCTCTTGAGTTTCTTCACCACTAGCACTGATTAAGCGCAAAACAAGACCTTATCGAGTCAATTAAGAATCTTCAAACTTTATTGACCTCCCTGGGTTACATACAAATGATACACATTTCCTTTTTTGTCTGCCACACCTGCCACCAATATGCCAAAGGCAAGTCTTCAAATACCAGAGGATATGGATTAATTTTACAAGTGACATTTAAGTCCCCACTGAGTTACACCTGCTAAAGCTCCCAACCAATTTCAAGCTGTGCACCAGCCCAAAGTCTTACACTTGACTTGAAAAGAAAACAAAGTTCAAAAAAACTTCAGCACAGAACAAAGTCTTCTTCTTTGTGGAAGGGGCATGAGGCAGGAGTCCTGTTTTTAAAGTATACAACAGCAGACTTTTGATAAAAAAGATTGTCGTGGGAGAGAGATTGTGTGTTCTAGTGCTCCGCTTCCCTCCCCACATCCCCTCCCACCCCCTGGATTTCCCTCAGAGTGAGAATACAATGAAATTGGTTTGTATTTATAGATATTTTACAAGGTTAAATAAGAACAACAATAATAATAAAAAATTGAACACTAAGATGAGCAGGTTTTTTTCTCTTTTTAATTTTCTTTCAACGTGACCAGTGTTGCTGAGTGACACTCAAGTAACTGGTGGTTTTTCCTGTGCAGCTGGCCGCTCGGGACCGTTCAGGTGGAGTTGGAAGCCGACGCAGAAGCAGCGCTGTTGGTCTGCCCACGGTCTCCAGCAGTAGCATCTGCAAATCAAAAGTCCCGAGAGAGCATGAGCAGTGCTGTAACAGCCTGAAGAGAAAGCACACCGCCCGAACGCAACTGGGAGCCGGTGGTCTTCCAAGCTGTATCTGAAAATATTGCTTTAAATACGGCCAGTACTATGAAATCTGGATTCCTTTCTGCTTACAGCTAAGCCCATGCCTTGGTCTGGTCCTGGTGCAGGGAAGAGAGTGTCTTTGAGTAAGTTACAGACTCGGGGCCAAAGCCCATTTCTGTCAAAACTCTTGTTACAGCTGAGGTGAACAGTACATGCATGAATACTCAGTTGGGAGTCCAGCTCACTTGAAAATAAATGAGCAGTGCATAACTGGGAAAACTTGCTAAAAATTCTGAACCATGTTATAATATGCCATCTGCTAAAGTGGGTAAGATGGGTGGAGGCAATGAATGTAATACGGGTCAGTGTTGAGAGGCAGAAGCATATGCATAAATCAAATTCAGCTGTTCACTTTCTAAGTACAGTCCTTTGTTGTTTGTAGAAATGGAAGACAATCAGCAAAAAAGAAGAGGTAGTCACTACAGTACCAATTCACTTACTCCATTCAATAAAGGATCTTATAGTCAAATATCTTGGGTGCTGAGATTACTTTGCCTATTCTTTTGGAAAATACATGTAACTTTGTAATTAACTTTAACTCCTGTTCCCTCCGTGTCCCTCACCTCTGCTTTTATGCTCCATTATTATTTCACAGCATCTATTAACATTTCAGCAGGTACTTAGTTGAGTCTGGAGCAGCACGGCATCTCAGGGAGGCAGCAAGACTGACGTCTCAGTCGGCTAGCCCAGCCATGTCCCTGTGTCATCATGTATGTGACTGTTAATACACTGCTGGGCAACTTTTCTCCCTCATATTTTAACGTTAAGCCCTGAGCAAGAAGAGAAGTGGCTTGACTGGATGGGTAACTTCTAAGAGCCATCTCCCTAGAAGTCACACCGCCCTACACCATAAAAACTGGTGACACCGAAAAACAAGTCCCTAAGTTTTGTCTCTCTAGAGGCTGCAGCTCTCCTTTACTCTATGGTGAGTTAAACAACTGCCATAGCTGAATTCAACCTTTGGTCTTTGGATCTTTCTTGTTTGAATTTTTTAATTAGCAGAAGAAACAAAAAACCCTGAGAACACACAGGAACTCCTTATGTAAGTTAGGCGTTCAGTTTATCATTCCAATGGCCACTCTATCAACATTATACTTCTAAATTCCTGGTTTTCCTGCCCTCGAAACAATCTGCCCTTATATACATCTCAGCCTTTGGGGAAGATGTGTTTATACCTCTTAATTTGATTGGTTATGTTTAATTCATTTAGTTTCCTCCAAAACACCTACAGCTGTTTCTACTCCTGTTTTCATGCAAAAAAGTGCCAACATTGCAGCCTCAGGTCCATGCACGGACCGTGTGACATTCATTAACTCAACAGTAAGGCACATGGACAGTTGGCAGGGTATCTGACACAGAACCTTTCTCCAAGGGCAGGTACATTCCTTTTCTAATAATCAGTAAATAACTATGTCTAAAATGTTTCTTTCATGACTCCTGGTCTTTCTTAGGCCCGTCTTAGAAGGAATTTTACTCTTCGATGATCATCTAAATTCTGTCTTCGGGGATAATGTAACATCAATTTCTGTCTATGCACATGTTACTGTAAGCTTTCCTCAAGAAAAATGATCATTTTCATAATTCAAGCACAGGCTGCTTAAAAAACAAGTCTAGAAAGAGTCTGAAAGGCCACAGAGCTATTTCAGAATTATAATGTTCTTCACAAGTCCAAACTTACAGTGGCATTTCCCATGCTTTGGCGGATACTCAGAACCTATGCGTGACCAACAAATAGCACTTCTTTCTCATTTTTAGTATGTTCTGGTCTTCCTCAGGACTTAAGAGATTTACCAATTATGAGGAACTTATTTGCCTGACCACGATGTTAACAAATATACCAGAGCTGTTAGCAGTATGGCCACGCCAGCCATCAGCTTCACTGGAGGACAACCGCTGAGGCTCATCTACAAGGCCATCCAGTTCATTTTGTTAATTTACTCCTTAGCAAAATCCTATTGTGTGCATATAACCAGAACATATTCAACCTCTGACCAATAAAATTTGAAAAGACACAAGCTCCTCAGGTTTGTCATTTAATGGTATCATTTTTCTTCTCAGAGTTTTCTCCAAATCACTTGGTAACTAAAATTTTAACAGCTCATTATTTGATACCTAAAGTCACACCACTGTATTCATTCATCAAACAAAAACGAAAACACCTTTGCCTACTGCAATGAATTCCAGTTAAAGTCAAATTGTATATGTCCTTGCTGAGAAACAGAAATGTGATCTGTTTTTCAAAGGCACACAAAGTATAGCGAGGAGAAACACAAAACAGAGAATATAACGTTCTACAGACTCAACAGTAGCAACAACAGAACACAGAGCTTACGGAACAAAACCACATTTCAGATGTCTTCTTGGTACTCGCTTACTTTGTTCCTACTGTCAGATCAGAACACTTATTTTATATAATTGAATACGAGCCTTTTATAATAAAAATGCTCACTAAGAACTGTCACTGGATTTGGATGTTTACTATACTTTCTATGTTTCTTCTCAAACATTTGAAGAGTAACTGTTTAAAAGCAGCAAAATTCATTTTGCTCACTTCTGCATTCTCTTCCCTTTACATTCATACTAGTAACACTGAAGCTACAGGGCCTTATGGTTTAAAGGACAGGCTAACATCTTTTGATTACAAAGCATCCAATTCAACTATGAATAACCACAGACTGTACAGTCTCTTGTTTTTAGTCTCAAGATGCTATTCTGAAATTCACAATAACCTATCTTTCTTAAATCTAATCCAATTCTACAAACATGGAATATGAACTTAACAGCTGTGTGATACTGTAACAGGTTATTTAACCTATGTCTCAATTTCCTCATCTGTAAAATGGAGATAAGCTGCTCAGCACAGTACCTGGGTACAGTGATCGTTCAACAAATGGAAAGGTAAAAGACGTATCTAAAAATACATAAATTCATAGTTTAGTGTGACTGCAAGAACCATCATCACCACCATAATACAGAGGCAGCAACTGTTAACATCTGAGTGCTTACCAATGTGCCAGACATCACGCTACGTACATGGAGCACGTCATTTAGCCCGCAGAGCAACCCCAAGAAATAGGTATAATTATTGCCCCCATTTTGCAGAGGGGAAAACAGGCACAAAGAAATTAAGTAATGTGTCCAAGGTTGCAGAGCTGACAAGCGGGAGAACTGAGTTGAGTACAGAGGGATTAGAGGAAGAGAAAGACGGCCTTTATGGGCAGTGCAGGGGACAGAAGAAAAGATTTCCTAGCAAAGAGAGAAAAGAGCTTAAGGGCACTTTCATTCAGACCCCACCCTAACGTAATCCACTGTGACTTCAGAAGCCTACTTCTGTTATCTAAAAGGGCTACCACATTAACACAGATCTGTGAATTTATGATAAGAATTAAAAATACAGCTATTTTATTTCCTAATTCTCAGTCTGTATGGGGTATACAGAGATACAAGTGTTTTGGAAACAACTATAGAGGTGATATTTCACTGACTTCCAAGCTTCCTAGAAATCAATGCCTATTACCATCCTCCTAACGCTACTTCAGAACCAACCAACCAAGGATAGAATTTCAGGGGCAATGGAGAGAATAATCAGCTTTGCGGGATGAAGGTATAAATAAGATCATTCTTATCCACTGTGTCAGCTGAGTTCTAAGATGGCCCCAGTGAGTCATGCCTCTTGGGGATACCCTAAGGCTGTCCCTTTCCCCAGGAATAGGGCTGACCTATGTAACCAATAGGATATTGCAGAGACAATGGTGTGTGATTTCCAAGGTCAGTACTTAAAAGACACTGTGGCTTCTACCTGGTCCTCCTTCTTGGATCACTCAGTTCAGAAGAAGTGCCACAACGTGAGACACGTTAGCAGCTCTATGGAAGCGACACATGGTAAGGAACTGAGGTTATGCAGCCGGGACCGATTCACCAAGCGTATTAATGAGCCGTGCTGGAAGCAGATCTTCCAGCCCCAGGTAAGCCTTCTGATGTCTGCAGCTCCTGATAACTGACTTCAACCTCATAAAAAACTCTGGCCTAGGAACATCCAGCTAGGTGGCTTCTGAATTCCTAACCCATCTAAATAAACTATGTGAGATAATAATAATGTTTATTCTTGTTTTAAGGTGCTAAAATTTGGGGTATCTTACTCTGTAGCAATAGAAAACCAACACATACATGGAGGTCACAGAAGTTAAATGCCAGGCAGAATTTATGCTCACAAGCCCATGAGAGCATCCCTGACCAACTAACTCCCTTTACAAGATTAGGTATGTTCCGAATAAAATATAAAAAAGGCAAAAAAAAATTGCATCAGATGATCAATTGTTTTTTCCCCCTAATTCTAAGAAGACTCTATGGTTCTATGGCTTTTATGCTGGATAGGGCAAAGGGAATTTGTGTCTGTATTTACGGAAACTAATTTTATTCTGTGTGGCTTCAGAGACAAAAATGACAGAGTGAAGCCAAGGGTGAAGCACTAAGGTATCAGGTTCCTAATAAAATTCATGAGGATGCATTTTTGTCCCTCAGAAAAATTTTTTTAAAGTTTATTTATTTTGAGTGAGAGAGGGAGGGAAAGAGAGAGCGAGAGCATGTGCAAGAGTGAGCAGGGGAGGGACAGAGAGAGAGAATCCTAAGCAGGCTCCATGCTGATCGTGGGGCTTGATCCCACAAACTGTGAGATCATGACCTTGGCCAAAATTGAGCAGGATCCTTAACTGACTGGCCACCCAGGTGCCCCATGCTCTAGAGTGCAAAATTCAATATATAATACACATACATTTTTCTAGGAGAGGACCTATAGCTTCTCTCCTACTTCCCAAATTCTCAGAGATCTGCAGGAGTGGCAAGATAACTGAGTCATGGATTTGCTGAGCAGCTGTCTCAATACTGAGGAAACTGCCCCACCTACTTGTTCGGGTCAGAAACCAAAAGTGGTCACAGGATTCTTCCCTTTCCCCACCCCTTACATCTAATAGATCAGCAAGTCCTGTCCATTCTCCCTTCCAATGTGTTTAATCAAATGTACAAATGGCAAGGGGAAGGAGAGTGAATGGAAAGTTCCATATTTATCTTTATTAAATTTTTAAAAATTGTTTATTTATTTTTGAGAAAGAGAGAGAGACGGAGAGAGAGAGTGCGCACAGAGCCTGATGTAGAGCTCAAACTCATGAACGGTGAGATCATGACCTGAGCTGAAGTCGAATGCTTAACCAATTAGCCACCCAGGTGCCCCTGAAAGTTCCACCTTGATAAACTGTTGCCACAGTGTTTAAATAAAAAGAGAGTAGCAAACAAGGAGACAAGCTGGGAGGAAAGGACAGAGAACAAACTCAGGAGGCTGGGGGTTCCAAAGGCTCTGCCACCATGAATCAGTATTATGCAAATGTGGGTCTATAAAAAAGCCTTCTAAGTGACATAAGTGCTGTCTGGCCCCACAGCAACAATGGAAATGTTCTGCCTGCACTCTCTTATAGGGTGGCTGCTAACATATATGGTTACTTAAATTTAACTGAAATTTTTTTAAAAAAGTAAAAACTTAGTTCCCTATTTATCCTAAACATGTTTCAAGTTCTCAAAAGCTATAAAATCATTAAATTTTTAGATTTTTATTATTGGCAGATTAGTGAAAGAGCATATTTCAGATATATCAAATTCTTTTTGTATTTTGCATGTACTTTATATTTGGCTAACTAAGTATACTCTTACTTCCTTAATTATACTCTCCCAAGCCCATTTTATGTTTCTATTTGCTGCTATCTTCATCTTATTAATAGTTAGAAATGTGTCACCATAGGTCAACTCCTCTAAAAGATAAAATTCTGGCAGCCTGGGATATGTTACTTATACCACACAACTAAGTCAAGAAGTTCCTATTCAAACGGTTCCAAGTGGACATATTTTCATCAAAAAAAAAACATGTTTTAGATATTAGTGTTATTAGCTGACACAGGAACAAGAGAGACCATTATTTACAGAGACTCAAATGTATGCCCTAAACTTATATTTAAGTTAAAATCATAATCTACATTAATGAAATAAAAGTATTACCTGTAAGGAAAAGGACTCAAATTTCATTTTTCTCTTAATAATGTCTACTATGAGTTTTGACAGTTTTGCGTGTATAATAATGAGGGAGAGGGAGAGGGAGCCCTCTTCAGCAAAGCATCATTACCTCTCTTTTCATATTTTTCTGAGGAAAAGATGTGTCACAAGTAGCTTCAGTCATTTCAAAAACAGAACTGCAATTCAGATGTCAATGAGCAAAACCAGTCTACCAGCAAAGTTGGAGGGCTTGTCAATAAGACTGTTTATATTTTATCTGCCAGCACCAGAGAGGTGTTCTGGGCTCAGGGGTAGAGGACACTGAAGAAGATGGTTATTTAGGGTAGGGAAATGAAGCTCATAGGGACAGAGGAAACACTTTCACCTAATTTAGGAGTAAAGAATAAGAAAAGGCATATGAATATAAGCAGGTAACTTCAGGCAAGGAACTAAGGAATAGTTGAAGAATATCCAGAAGAATGTTTGATAGGATGTTTATCAACTTAATCAAGATGATTTTACATTACCTTTTTTTTTTTTTAATGTTTATTTTTGAGAGAGAGAGAGAGACTGAGAGAGACAGAGTCTGAGCAGGCAAGGGGCAGAGAGAGGGGGAGACATAGAATCTGAGGCAGGCTCCAGGCTCTGAGCTTCAGCACAGAGCCTGATGTGGGGTTCAAACCCATGAAGCATGAGATCATGACCTGAGCTGAAGTTGGATGCTTAACTCACTGGGCCACCCAGATGCCCCGATTTTACATTACTTTTGGAGGGGAAAATAACTCAGGTAAATTTGACTGAATGGGAGAAAACATGTTTTAAATAAAAAGAAATAATTTCTGGTGCACCTAAGTGGCTCAGTTGGTTGGGTCCCCCACTCTTGATTTCAGCTCAGGGCATGATCCCAGGGTTGTGGGACTGGGCCCCATGTCAGGCTCTGGGCTGAGTGTGGAGCCTGCTTCAGATTCTCTCTCTCTCTCCTCTGCCCCTCTCCTTTACTTGTGCATTCACTCACTCTCTCAGTCTCTCCAAAAAAAAAAAAAAAAAAAAAAAAAAAGAAACAATTTCCTAAAAGTGATACTTAGCCCTGCTCTGATGAAAATAATAACTAAGCTGGTTTGACTTTAGGTATCTATATGTAAAACTTGCCAAGTGAACTTGAAACCTTAACACAGGATAGATACATCCTCATTGGTGTCAGTCATTCTGTCAGACTGGCATATGTGGATGGAGTCTTTCAAACACAGAGCCAATAGGAGGAAATAGGTATAGCGCTGTACCTAAAAAAGACACCCACTCTTTGGCTACAAGGTTAGTAATACCTAAAAATACATGTGCACACATGCATGCAGCATCTTCCCCACCCTTACTCTGGGCTGGTAATGGAGAAATGAAAAAATATATGTACTGCCAGTGGCCAGTGTAAACTGGGACATACTTTCTGGAAGACAATTTGATATGTATCAAAAACTTAAAAATATTTCATGATCTTCTGACTTGGCAATTATACTTTTAACACAAATGATATAACACAAATGTCCAAGAATAAGTAATTAAGTTAAATAAATTATAGTACAGGCTTAGGATATAGAGTCCTAGCACCCCCCCCCTGAATAGCATAACTCATTAAAAAAGAAAAAAAGGCACATCTCGCCACCCATTCATATATAGACTAAAATATAAAATGTTACCTTTCATTATCTTTAGGATTGAGAATATAGGAGACTATTTCCTAAAATAACAATATATTATGTTTTTAATAGAGAAAAATCCCCATTTAAAAAAGTTATATACTTTTAGAAATCGCATACCTATTTGGGTTAAGATAAAGAGACAACAGGAAGGACATGGTAGGAAAAGGAACACTTGCGGGCATACCCTGCAGATTCCACAACCAGACAAGATACGGATTTAGCTTTCCCAGAGCACACAGTTCAGTGGCAAGAGACAAAGGATAATAGTACTTGGGGAGGGGATGAAAGGACGGTAACTGTCATTTTGGAAAATATTTGATATAAGGACTTAATTTGTATAACATTTCAACTCTCAAAATCAGTGGAAACAAATAGTGGGAGAAATTATTCTGGGTAATTCCGCCCAGCTAGAAAGAACTGACTGTGATGTAGGTAACAGGAATTCTGGAGTAAACTGTAGTAATAATAACTGTAGTTATTCTGGAATAACTGTAGGAATTCTGGAATAACTGTAGTAATTCTAACTCTGAGCCAAGTTCAGGAAACAATAGGTATGATTTTGTGGCTATAGTCTTCAAAAGGGGCTCAAAACTGACAAGAAATAGAAAACCAGAAAAAACAAAACTCTGACCAAGCAATTCCAAATAATCTCAATACAAAGTAAAGGGAGAAGAACCAAAGAAACCAACTAAAAGGGTTTCTCTGATAAGCTCATCCTTTTAAGTATAGATAACTTTAAGAGGGGCACATACGCAAGGAAGAACAGAAAATAACAATATGAACCTGTAAGAACAGGCTCGTTTTGGTTTAAATAAGGAAACAGCATAAGGTTTTCAAAATAAGGTCAAGTTGAACCCTCTGACCAGGTAAAAAGACAGAGAAGACAGACCTTGTCCAACTCCTATCATGATTCCCTTTTCTGTTAGAAGGGTTTTCAACCTGGAAAGGATATAACAAAAATCCTAATAAACAAAATGCAGCCCAAGGAAGGTGCGGGCAATCTATACATTTTAAATGTCTTTAAATCCAGAATCAAAAGTCCAAGAAACAAATTCTAAAATGGATTACAGAAACCCACAGTGGACAAATATTAGACACTAGAAATTTCCCTAAGTCTTAAAAAAAAGTTTAATTTCCATTTTTGACGGAAAACATTTCTTGAAAATTTTCCTGATAACAATAAAGCATTTTACAAAGTTTTTTATAACACTGTTATACAAGTAAGTATTGTAAGGTTGGTCTGTAGCTAAGCAAACAACAAGGGGTAAACAATCACTCAAGAGACCACCAGAAAAATAATTTCTAGCCTTGCCTAATACTATTTATTTTATCAGTAACTTGGGTAAAGGCAAAAAACCAAGTAGGCCCTGACTCTATTGTTGGACATAATTTATTAGTTGCTTAAAAGGAGGCCAAAATATGTTATGTTTATGAAATGTGTAGATGATATATAATTGTACAGAAAATGTAACACCTTGACACAGAACATACTCAGGATCAGAATCTGAAATCCTCATTAATATGAAGGGCAGTCGGCCATCATAAAATTTGAAATACTTTTGGATATAAGGATTGGGCTGGTTCTGTATAACCCTAGGATAGGATTACTGAGTGGACGAAAGTATAGGGGACAAATCTCAGAGTTAAAAAAGGATAAACTTTTCTAATAGAATGATACAAAGATGGAATGTGCTCATTCTTGCAGCAATGAGCTTCCAGTTATGGAATATACAGAAGCATGGGATAGATAGCTAGCTCTCATCAGACAGTCAGAAAGGTGAACTGAAATCAGAGGTTTTTAATTTAACAGCAGAACCACTGCACTGAAAGAAACCTTACTCAGAAGACTGATATACAAAACAGATAAAGAGAGAAAACTGCTCTAGTTAAAATTCTCTACCATATCTCACACTTAACTCATCTGGTTTTCGACGAGATTATCTTTAAAGTGATTCCTATTCGATCAGTAAAACTACAATTACTCGAGATTTGTTACTCAACTTAGATGAATGGTCTCCCAAATGGAGTGAATGAGAGGATCTTTTGGGTGTGTGGAGAAAATTAGAAAAAAAAAAAAAAATATATATATATATATATATACACACACACACACATATATATACACACACATATATAATTGTCATATATTAATATATTATATATTATACATATGTAAAGTCATATTTTATTGACTGAGAATAGTATATAAAAATTTCAAGAGTTTCTTATCAGAGCCATGATCAACTATAATGTCCCCAGAAAACAAGGTATTTTAAAAACAATTTAGGAAGAAAGTTTCTGAGAAAAAAAAATCAACATCCATATCCACTAGTTTAACACAACTGTTTTAATTTTTACACACTTAACTTGCTCCTATCCATAGACAAATGTTCATTTTGGTACTTGCCAACATGGAACATACAATTTGATGAGTACTTCTACAAAAAGCTCATAATTATTGTTTTATGATTACATAAAGATGAAGATTCCATAATGTTTCAAAACAATTTCCTCCTGTTGACCATTCAACTCAGACTGGCTCTCCTTTTTGTTATTATATAACTATTCCTATTAATATCTCTGTACACGGTAGCTTTTTGTCTTTTATTAGAAGTATCCTGAAGTTAATATCTCCACAGTGGGATTAGTGAACTATAAAGAATGAACTCTGATGGTTCTTGTTATATACAAGTAATGTCTTCCAACAGGTCTTACCTGCAGTCATCACCTGAACTCTGAATACAACCCTCGCTAAGCACTTTTATACTTTACATCTTACTTCTCACAAGTCTATGTAGTGGGTATTTACTATTCTTGTTTTATGGATAAGGAGACTGAAGCCAAGAAAAACAAGAGCATGTATATTTTAAGTATATTCTTAGTAAAGAATATAACTCATATTGCCAAATTCTTATTTAAAATATAAATAAGCATACATATTTCTTTAAATATAGACAGCTGTTAAAGCTGCAGAGTCAATTCTTTCATCTAGATCAGCATTTCCTGAGACATGTTTGGTAACATACTTGGTTCTCACCACCTTGGCCCCAAAAGAAAATGGCTTCCTCCTGACTATACTGTGGTGTTACGCTGTTGGCTTACACATGGGACACTTGAAAAAGTATCCTTATGAAAACTCATTATTACATTTATTGTTGGAATGCTGAAGGGAACTTCATTTAATGTGTCTCTTATAGTACCAAATCCCAGGCCCCAAGGGAGGAATACTTAAACAGCAGGGCCAGATACATCTTGCTTCTCCTAAGCCATCAGGGTGCTTACGTAATGAACAATGGGAAATTTTAACAGGTAACATTATTTACTTTAGCCACTAGGAAGCTCAAGGTAATAGCTAAAATCCTCTTTGGTAATTATTAAGATACTCAAGTATTTTATCTCTCTATTAAGTTCCTCATACTCTATTTTACTTCAACTTTGAAGTAAACTCTTAGGGTCAGAGTCCAATGTCACTTCCATATTTATACTGAAATCTGATTTGAATTGCTTTAAGAATACACACACATACACAGTAAAACCTTGGATTGCGAGTTCTGCAAGATGAGCAAACATTTCTAATAAACTTGAACTTAATAAACAAGCGATATCTTGCAATAAGTGTACTACCTGATGCGGAACCTCGTAGGACCACAACTAGGCCAATGGTTCTTGAAATCTGCTTTGATATACAAATGCTTTGAATTACAAGCATGTTTCTGGAACGAATTATGCTCGTAAACCAAGGTTTTACTGTATTTTTTTGGCAGGGGGTTGGGGGGATCTGCTGTAAGTTGTATCAAAGCAACATAAAGATCAGGTTATACTACGTTTCAACCAGGCAGATAACATGCCTCAAACCGTACTTTGATTTGTTTAGTATTTCATACTAAGGAAGTAATTTAAAATGATCCAAAACCTACCCATCATAATTATCATTTTTATTCATAATCCAAAGCAATTCTACCCAAACTCCTGGAAACTAGCTCAAAAAGTAACTGCATTAATTCAGGTTTAGGGGCTATTTGATGTTTTGAACAACCAACCTAAGTTAATGTGGGCTAGGGATTTATTAAGTTTATTAATAGTTCATCTAAGCAATTCTATCTTCCTTTTAAATAAATTGATTGTTTAAAAAACTAATTATTTAAAAAATTTAATGCAAAATTCAGCATATATTCGATTTTTACAATATTACTCTAAGAGAGCTCTGCTATTCATTTTACGGATTGAGAAAACTAATAAGACATTACTAAAACTAATAAGCAGCATGTGCTGATGGAACTAGAACTAGAAAAGAAACTTTTCTTTCTAGACTCTTTCTGGAATGAAGGTAGGACATGGACTAAAGTGAAATGTTTCTCATCTTTATTAGCAATGTTCTAAAAAATCTTTGCAAAGGAACAAACAACTGTGTGTCAGAAAACAGGAGATGAGTTACGAACTCAATGCTGAATGCTAAGAACTAATAATGAAAGATTTTATCTCCTGCAGCATCAATGGGTCTGATCAAACTTAGTTCAATGTAACAGAGGATTTAATGAAAAGAGTCAGCCCCTGACATCTACTTTTTATAGGGGGATAAAAAAAGGTACCAAATCCTGAGGCCAATTGTGCTATTATTTTCTAACTTCATTTTAAACAGCATCCATCCATTCTTCAGAGAACCTTTACATTCATTATTAGAGAGTTGAATATTTTTAGAATATCTACAATTCTCACTAAATCAAGGCCCATTAGCTAGCTAAGAGACTAGCAGTATACCTGAACTCTAACCTAAGAGTTAGGGGCATTTTTTTTTTACAGATGAGATCTAGTCACTTTTGATCTAAATCTTCAATTATTTACACTGCAGTTTTAGCCCTTTCAAATGATTAAATTATACCAATCTATGTTTTATACTTCTTGAAAATTTGCCTCTCTAGTATACAAATATAGTTTACATTCAGAGTGATGGCACTAAAGTAAATTATCTTCAATATTACATTCATACAGATTGTTTTCTGCTATAGGTATCTCATCTGACCTATATTAATCAAGAAATTATATGGAAAGAATGACTTTTAATATAACAACTAAAATGACAGAATTTAACAAAATTATAAAATATTTACAATTTATAACTAAAGTATTTATGTTATACTATGACTTTTAATATAACTAAAATGACAGAATTTAACAAAATTATAAAATATTTACAATTTATAACTAAAGTATTTATGGGGTCTTTTTGTGCTTTTTTGGGAATAAAGCAACATTTTATTCAGTTATTCATTTGGCTATGTTTTTGATACCTGGAAGGTATTAAATGTTCACATGTACCAAATGAAATAAAATGGAAGTAATCATGTCTTTAAAAAAAACAGAGTGTGTTTTTACAGAAGAGACTGATGTTCTCACCTGAGGCTGCTGTGGCATTTGTAGGGGTTGAAGCAGCTGCTTGAATCCGAGCATGAGGAGGAATAAGAATGGTGGCTAGAGGTGGGTTACTGGACAGTTCTAAAGAGAAGTAAGACACATGTTAGAACCCAGTCTTAACACTGTGTGTGAACTACTCTTACTGGTAACAATAAACATAAAATACTGCATTAAGACACTGTCTTAACAGAAAAAAAACACCAATAAACCTACATCTAAAACTAAATCAATGAACTAGAAATCAAACTTTTAGACAAAGTCCACAGAAATGTTGTACACATAACTGCTGAAATTAGAATATGCCTGAGAATTAAAGATAGCTTAGGGAACTGTACTGGCTAATGGTTTGAGAGAATAAGCATATCACTAGGCTGTATTTCCATCTTTCATTAACTTAAATATATTAGGTTTCCCCATACTGCTCTGATGGTATTTGACTACAAGAATGGAGAGTGATGATGTCATAGAAAAGAAACTAGGACTATTGTCTGCATATGCATGCACAGACCAAACTATCCAACTGTTATAAAGTTTCATTACTTTTATTAAAAATAAGAAAAAAATTTTAAGTTTATTTATTTTGAGAGAGACAAAGATAGTGCAAGTAGGGGAGGTGAAGAAAGAGAGAATCCCAAACAGGCTCCATGCTGCCAGAGCAGAGCCCGACTTGGGGCTCAAACTCATGAAACCATGAGATCATGATCTGAGCTGAAACCAAGAGTCAGACGCTGAGCCACCCAGGTACCCTAAATATCAGAATGTTTTTATTCCATTCTAGTCTCCTTTTTAACTCAGGAAGATTGTTACTTTGCTTGTACGTTTGAAAAAGGCTTTTTATCTGCATGTAGAAACTTTCGTCAACTGTATACAGAGAGGCTTTCTTTAAAGAATCAAGTTCTATATATAAGCCTTAAGAAGTAATTTAAGATGTCACTGGGTCTAATGATGTACACAGATAGCAGGGAGTGGTAGTGAGCTCTTACATATAAGTATCTGGTGTTAGCTTTGGTAACGTGGTAGTTCTCCCGGTCTGCCAGGGATAATGGGACAATCCTGGTTTACTCTTGTTATCCCAGCATTTATCTAGTGACTGTTGATTTTCATGCTCATAAATGTTGCAATTTTAAGGGCTAATTACACAACCATACTAGTTACAGGAAGACATTATTCTCTGAGCTATTGCATACATTTTGATAGTTTACAGATGTGGCACGGAATTAAAAAATTTAAATAGTATAATCTTATTTAAAGTAAATTCACATAACATAAAATTAATCATTTTAAAGTGTACAGTTCAGTGACACTTAGTACATTCACAATATTGTACAACCATCACCTCTATCTAATTTCAAAACACTGTCATCACTCAAAGGGAAACCATTAGCAGTCACTCCCCATTCATCCTTCCCTCCAGCCCTTAGCAAGGGAAACAGTGTTTTAATATAGGAGTTAAAAACGTTTTCTGTTGCAAAGCCCCTGTTAATATGAACTTATTCAAATTGGTTTCTAAATATCTAAATATCTAAATTTTATACTAAATTATGTACTAAATGATACCAGATTCTGGTAAAAACAAACCTCAACAAACCTATCCCAAAGATTTATGGAAAATGAATGGCAGCAAAAGTCTAAAACTGAGAGAAGACTATTTATTCATTTTCCCCCTTATATGAGAAGATGTAGGGCAGCTTCCTTGGATATGAGTATTTCTCATGTTTTCCCCGGAAGCCAGTTGGAAAACCACTGCCCTAATTTTGAAGTGATGCTGTTTTCTCATAATCAGCTTTTAGTTGTTTTCGTTCTCACTGAGGGAAAGGAAGATCCTAAGTTGTTTTATTTCACGTTAGTCCAATTTTAATCCACAATCTTATCCCTACAAAAGCAAGAGAAGCCCAAATGACCATGGCGGATGACTCTAGGAGCAAAAATTAATGCAGGGTGTGGTAATTACTCGGTTAACCTAAAAGAATGACTTACCATCTCAGTTACAATTAAAATCTGCTAAGACAGAAAGGCTTCTTAAAATCTATCCATCCATCCTCCCACCGATCTATCAATACTGAGCATAAAACAGTGTGTTAGGGCAGAGAAAAAGATGACTGTCTGATTAAAAGCAGTTGAAAATGGAAGGTCAACTGCACAAATACACTAGCAAGAAAGGTCTTCAACCTATTCAGGACAGGGTCACTTTTAAATTAAAAAGATCTCTATGAGAGGTCCTGTGTGGCTCAGTCGGTTAAATGTCTGACTTCGGCTCAGGTCATGATCTCACGGTTTGTGGGTTCGAGACCCACATCGGGCTCTGTGCTGACAGCTCAGAGCCTGGAGCCTGCTTCAGATTCTGTGTCTTCTTCTCTCTCTTCCCCTCCCCCGTTTGTGCTCTGTCTCTCAGAAATAAATTAAAAAATTTAAAAAAAATCTCTATGACTAAGTGCCTAACATCTAGAAGAAAATCTTAAAAAAGGAAAAATTGACCAAAGATTTTCAAGACATTTTGACAAAGCCACTTTTAAGATAGTCTTTAAAAATGAACTCAATATCAGCAGTCTGTGGTCACTTTACTTATGGCCCATGCTGCCCACTTTCTCCCATTCATTTACTCTCTTTTATCAGATCACCTATCTTTCTATAATCTGTATGTCCAGTTGAAGGGTCATGGTGGTTTTAGGTGAGACACACACACACACACACACACACACACACACACACACACACACACACGTATAGGGCTTGAAAAAAGCAACCTCTTTTTCCTTAGGCAGTAGACAGCCATTTGGGTCTAGGATAGGATGAAAGGGGTAACTGATGAAAGGAAAGAAGAAAATAAGAAGACAAGAAAAAGAGAAGCTGTGGGAACCCCTTTTGCCACATCCAAAGACAAGAGGGGAGAGTAAGTCAAGTCTACAAAACAACTAAAAGGACTAGATTCTTCTAGAGTTAATGAGTGGCCTTTGGGTGGAGAGGAGAGCTTCTGCAAAATTTTTTTGTTTGACATTCTAAAAGTTAAGGAATTCTAAACCCTTTAAACCTCTAAAACTCACTGTCTTTCTTTTCCTTAATTATAGGGAGTCCTGGAGGTCCACTGCTTTCCATTTATTAGCTTTCCTTTACTTCAGAGAGATTGTTAATTGTTGTAACTTTTGCCTATGTGAAAAAGGAAGCCTCCTTACATGCCTGCTGTAGTCCCGTTCTCCCCACAAAAGTCTATTCCTCTTGTGGGGATAGGTTATGGGCACTTCTATGGGGCTGGTACAAAATGGTTGTAATGATTTTTTTGTTTGCAACAATTACTACCCAACCCCAGTCTCCCTGCCTATCCAGGACAGTCAGAAGTAGGGGAACTGAGGCAAAGAATGTGGGTACAAACTGCAGTGTGGGCACAAGAATGCAACATAAGATGGCATTTTAGAGAACAGGTACAGCAAAACAACAGAACTTTTCAGGATCAGGGAGAGTGCATGTATTCCTGAAGACAGAGAATAAGAAGTATAGAAGAGACTGAAAATAAAAAGCTGAAAAAAAGTAGATAAGTAATATTATTTATTTAATAAATATTTGTACTAGGCTTCAGGGCAGGGGTTAAGGGAAGAAGCAGATCCATAATAGTGAAGCGGGGCTAGTTTGGAGAAGAGGTAGGAATAATACAGACCGTGTTATCTCAGAGACGTGGTTGAAAACAACATAGCAACAGGCTTAGAAGGTTTTGGAAATGTTAATGGTGATAAAGGTTTCTTTAAACAACTGCAGAAACCATGAAAACTATCCATCAAAAAACCACATAGTAGTTTATCACAGAATATCAAGAATTTTTTGATGATGTATCAATCATTATGTGCTCCATAACCAAACACTTTAACGGACAATTTAAAGAAAAATAAAATGTATTTTAAAATAGGCATCAATAAAACCAAGATAGATATTCATCAACTAAAAAGCTGACTGAATTCATTTAACTAAATTTTGCTGCACTGTTGTTTATAATGCAAATGAAAGAAGAAACATTCCCATGAAAAGACAAACTGAATAAACTCAAACATACCCGACTACTTGATAAAGCAATCTTTTTAAATATTAAAGCAAAATATAAATCTAGTTGACAAAACTTTAAGTATTCCTTAAAGTTTCTGTTCTTCCAAATATGAGTCCCAAATTAAATAATAAGTAGATAAAAAACTTTCCTAGGTTTTTTTTTGGGGGGGGGCAGGAAATGGTGGGTGAGTGGGTGGGTAGGGTGTATGTTTGTTCTAACTGTGTATAGTGTAAGAGCTGAGGATAAATTTGAGAGAAACAAACAACGTGTTAACCAGAGAGAAGAAATCAATCCCTCTGTTCAACGGACCTTCTCTAACAGTGATGGAATAAAATACCAGTCATCAGATAGAGCAGAATCTTCTTCATTAGCTCTGAAGCTCACCCTGCAGATCTCCAGAAAGGAGTCACTGAAAGAGGCAGACTTGCTCTTTATTCCGCATTCGTTTGAGCCTTCGCGTGTGTATCAGGGATCCCACATACATATGAAAATTGCCAGTGATTGTCTATTATAGGTAAAGTGGTATTTCTTTCACAAAAAGATTTAGACAATTTCACAATAGCATGCCCATTTCATCTGCGTACTTTTTATGAGCAAGAATTCAAATGCTAGGATGTGCACCTTGATCACACACATTACTGAATTCTAATATTGCTTATATGGGTTTTTTTTGATAAGCAATTAACCCTATTATAAATGCTCCTCTCAACTATTTCAGTGTTCAGAAAATATCTGACCGAGTTTCTAACTAAATCCTAAAATTAGACAAATAATTAAACTTAACAGAAGGTTAGGCAAATAGTAATCAGAAGGGTCACTACTGCTTCTTGGTGATAGTAACCATGTTTAATGTGAAGACTACATAATATCTATGCAAATCCATGACTACTTTGCCTTGGAACTGCCTAAGAGGGAGCATCACAATTTGTACCAGTCAGCCCAAAATGTCTGAATGCATTTAGTATACTACATTTATAGTAGTGACATATTTTAGAAGTTACTCAGCAAAATGTTAGTATTTAAAAAGATCTGGCACTTAAACCCCCAACCTGTCCTAAGCCCTCAAAGGACAATGCTTGCTAAAATAACTTTACTTGGTAAAATTTCATACAAATTAGGTAGAAATTTGGTATTGGACATGCGTGTTGGGATTAATTGGAGACTCACATTTAAATATACAACGCAGCCTATTTCCCAGTATATTCCAGCCATGGAATAGGCAAGGAATTGGTGAAAAAAGAAAATATTGATCCCTGTTGGAATTTCCTGATTCCACTTCCTAAGGTCTGATTTGGTTATGTCCAACCTTTGAGATCCAATGACCGAAGGAAAGAGGGTGTGCCAAAGGGCTGTCCAGGTTTCCAACCTCTAGAAGAAGACAGTATCACTCAGGGGGTCCCAGAGTACTGAAGCCCCAATGCCAGAAAAATGAGCTATCTGATAATCTGACTTGTGGATCCAGGAGGTCAAAAGGATCTCCAGGTTTTCTGTCCCATATCTGTTTATTCACCTTCTCTTCTAGCTGATCACAGAAATACTTGTTTTAATTAGAAGTATTACTAATGATCATTTATAGCTAGTTACTTGTGGCACAGTAACAAATATCAAATTGCAGTTAGCTTTGTTTAAGCTTTACTTTAAGAAAAAATTCTGTATTTTACTCAAGTGTTTAATCTTCATACTTCTATTCAGATGGTAGGTTTTAAAACAACACTAACAGCAACTAGCAGGCACATGAGAGATGTCCCATAAATATTGGTTACATGAATACAGTGTTTACTTAAAGTGGTATGTGTCACTCAAACATTCATTGAGCACCTACTACATGCAGATCAGGAGTTATCTTTATTTCACTTGGGGGGATTAGTACAGACTTCACTGAAAATGTATGAGGCTGCAGGAGGGTTTTCTTCTGCCTACAGTAGAACCTCACTAACAGCCTCGCACCCCAGTGTTTCCTATCTCTAAACCCTCTTTAGCTATACAACCAATTGGAGAATTGAGTCTCCTTTTTCAAGTTCTTATATTACCTGGTTTTATTCTGGTTGTTCATTTAATGCTATTAATATGTGCCTTAAAGTTGCATCTGCACAACAGTTACATCTTTGCCTTGGTAATACACAATATCATCATTTGGAAACACTGATCCAAAATCCGAATACAGAGGATCAAACAGAACAACATCAAATAACACTTCCTCCCTGGGCAGAAACACTCTTTGAGTGCAATAGTGATCTATAAGGACGGAGAGAAAGTACTACTGGTGAGGACAGCTGAGTTTCAGAATGGCTTGTTAAGACAGGCATTTTAGTACTTAAAAAAGAAGGGCCATCTCTCAAAATGACAGCACTATCAATTTAATGTATTTAGTTTTGTGGAAAATGATTTTGAGGACATATTTACAGAATTCATGTGAACAGATACAAAGACTCTTGCATATCCTTTTCACTAACATGCACAGTGCAGTGTAGTGATACACACTACATCCAAACACACACACCCTCTTTAAATCCTCAAAGACATATTATGTATATTCAGACATACAGAGAGCCATAATTATATCTGATATTCTGGGCAACAGAACAATTTGAAATACCAAAATAAAACAATCTTCACTTCTTTTAAAAAGCTTGTAAATATCAGACATGTATAAATAAAGTTTGAACTAAATTATTTATTCTTCTTCAAGTTGAGCCTTTTCTTTACTTTCAAAGGCATGTGTCAAAGCTAAAGTTAAAAACTTTGGAGGCTTCTAAGGATGTTAAAGTCAGTTAATTCTATTAGTTTATAATATGAAAACTGTCCATTCACCAAAGTCCAATATTTTCAAAACCATATTCTAAAATCTAAGCCAATTTATTTTCATGTCAGTTTGTCTTATGAATGTAATCTACTAGAGAATAGGTAAATAGCATTTACCAGGCTGTGATTCATTATATTGCAATAAACTTAGTTAGGACCACAATGCACAATGAAACAATACTTCACACCCACCAGGATGGCTATTTAAAAAAAAAAAGAGAAAGAAGAGGAACATAAGTATTGGGGAGGATGCAGAGAAACTGGAACTGTTGTACACTGCCGGTGGGAATATAAAACATGCAAACCACCATGGAAAACAGTTTGGCAGTTCCTCAAAAAGTTAAACATAGAATTACCACATAACTCAGCGATACCCAAAAAAAATTAAAAACAAGTTTTCAAATAAATACTTGTATACAAATGGTCACAGCAGCACTCTTCATAATAGCCAGAAGGTAGAAACAAGCTAAATATCCACCAATAGATGATGGATAAACAAAATGTGGTGTATCCATACACTACGGACTGAATGTTTGTGCCTAAAAGTCATATGCTGAAGCTCTACTCCCCATTGTAATAGTTTTTGGAAATGGGAGACTCTGATAGGTAATTAGGTCATGAGGGTAGAACCCCCATGAATGGGATTAGTGGCCTCTCAGAAGAGACACAAGAGAGGTAATCTCTTTCCACCATATGAGGATATAGTAAGAAGGCAGCCATCTGCAAATCATGAACTATGGACCCTACTGGACACCAAATCAACTAGCACCTTGATCTTGAATTTCCCAGCCTCCAGAACTCTGAGAAATAAATGTTTGCTGTTTAAGCCACAGTCTCTTGTGTTTTGTTATAGCAGCTTGCACTTATTAAGACATACTACAGTAGAATACTCTTCATCCGTAAAAAGGAATAAAATACTAATACATGCTACAGCACGGATGAACTTTGAAAATATTATGCTTGATGAAAGAAGCCATATACAAAAGGTCATATAATGTATTATTCCATTTATATAAAATATCCCAAATAGTGAAGTCCAGAAGCAGGAAGCACATTGGTGGTTGCCAGGAGTTGGAGGAGTTGTTAATGGGGACTAACCACTTAATGGGTATTGAGTTTTCTTTAGGAGCAACGAAGGCGTTTTGGAACCTGATCAAGGTGGTAGTTGCGCAACACTGTGAAAATACTAAATGCCACTGAACTGTTTACTTTAAAATAGCTCATGTTATATGAATTTTACCTCAGTTTAAAAAAAACTTAGGATTTCAGAGAATAATAAATTTAGTTGTTTTAAATTTTTATTTTCTTTAGTAATAATGAATAATTATTACTCAGTGACTAAAGTATCAAATGTAATTACTTCAAAAGTGGTATATATGAAAAATGAAACTGAATCCTGGATTTTTAAATCTAACTAAATGAAGTGTTTAAGTATCTCAGTTTTGATATACACATACAAGTGTATTAAAGAGTTTACACCAGATATGTCTGAATATAGGGAGAATTATTCTCCAAAATGTATCCATCATAAATATCATGTGTGTTTGGGGTTCTACCAAATTGCTTACTTGACAAAAGGCTTCCTTAATTCATGTATTTGAGAAACAAAGTACTCATTGGAGAAGATACTTCGTGTGAATAAAACCACAATCAATGCTTGTTTGGGAAACTAAGTTCACCTGACAAAAGTGGTTAAAAAAAGAGAGAGAGAGAGACAAAGTTAACATTAACATAGTAGTTTCTGATGCCAAGATTCCACAGTTACAAATGCTGGATGTCACTGTATACAGAGCCTTTTAGAAACCACTTTAAAAAGTAACCCAATAGATAGTTATATGTACAGATAATTAACAGATACCTACAGTACAAAAAAAAAAAAACCCTTATGAAATTTGATACTTGTAGAATTTCCAGTGGTGGCCTCAAAGAGACTTAAAAGTGCTTCATATCAAGAAATTTAGGTGATTTAACCTAAAAATCTATGATAAGGTAGTTAAAAAAGTAGCTCTGCTGAAGACAAAGATATAAAAGATGCATTTATAAAAAGTATTAATAAACTTGTTTTATGAAATTTGAGGTAAAAAAGTAAAATTCCTGAATAAATATTAATTTTGTATAATGTATAATTTTAAATATTTTGAGTTAATCAAAAGAAACCCTTTTGTGATCTTCATGGGAAAAACAGAGCATCACTTTATATTCAAAGATTATCAGTATATGTATGCATTAGAGAAAAGACTGAAAAGAGCTACACTATAAATGTTACAGTGTTTAATTTGAAAGGTAAAAGTGATTAATTCAGGATTGTAATTTTAATTTTCTCTATACTACCTTTGAATTTTCACCATTTTCCTCAACCTACATGAACTACTCTTAAGACAAAGCAATAAGAATTGAAAATAATAAAATTTACTTTCTTAGTGACATGGAATCATAGAACCTTTGCTCCAGAGAAGCCAAGAGTCTCCCAGTCTAACCTACCACCAAACTGGAGTAAAATCTTACCTAGAACATTTGACATCTTCCAGCTTTTTCCTCACACCGAGATCAGTATTTTGAAAAAAACTTGCTCCACTGTTGAAAACCTCCTTGATTCATCAATAATTTTATTTATTAATCTCTATCTATGCCAGGGGCTGAGATCTGTATAAATAAACTCTAATTTTCTGCTACCTACTATTTTCAATTTTATAATGTGGAGAAAGAATACAGGTTAACACCTTTCTTTAGAAGATAATATACAAGGTATTCCTTAAGTTTTCACTTTTCCAGGATCCACTGTCAATTCTGTTCCTTTGTATACCCTACCTGCCTTTCATGAACATCTTCTTAAATAAAATGGCATAGCCAGTACCTAAAACAACATTCCAAATGATTTCTGATCAGCCCTAAAGAGTCAGAATTAATCTCAGGAAATCTGAACATTTTTCTTTTACCTTTATGAATGCAGTTTAAAACTGTATCAGCACTGCTAGTAGTTCATGTTATTGACCACTTAAGATTATAATCAATGGAATCACCCAAGTCCATTTTACTAACAACTCAGATCTTCCAAATCTATTGCTTAAGCAATGTATTTTTCCACTTCCAAGTTTAAGTATAGGGGGCAGGGGGAAGGAATTCATCTTAGAATAAAGGAAGTATATATTTCCTGGTCACAGAAAGCTCTCCATCTCCCTTGTATATTTTTAGCTTGACTAAACTAATAGTCAGTCAACTGAATATTTATTGCTTGTTTTATTTATAGGAAACTATATACTTTTAATGTTCAGTTTATGAAGAAAATCACAGCATCAAAGGCAGTGTGGTTGATTAAGTGAATCACTTAGGGTCTGAATCAGAGAGAAAAGAAAAGTGAACACAGAAGTGATTAAGAAATAATGACTTTCCCTGGATCTTTTAGAAACTACCAATTCACACAATGTTTTCCTCTCAATATTCTCTCAGCAAGAGCAATACTGCCAAGCCCCAGAAGGTGTAAGAATTTCTCTACTTACATCGCTTATGTAAGTTCTAAGAAAGAGGTACAGAATTCCAGTTTTCCCTGTTTATAAGATACCTGACTGTATACAATTACAGATACCAATTTATTTCTAGGTTTAAAAAACTTGATATAAATCTTTCACAAGCAAGAAACACTAACATTCTCAGTTTCAAATACAAACCTGAAAGTTAAATTGTACACTAGTCTTATTAGTGAAATCTCTAGAACTCCTCGTGTGCCAAGATTCAGTATAATCTGCCAAAAATGAAAGCAGCTATGTCTACTGCAAAAATCTTCTCTGCCACTACTTTGTTCAAACTATACAAGTTGTGGCCTAGTAAATGGTTAAAAAAGATGCTTCCTACCTGCATAAGTACTTAATGTATGCGCTTTTGTCCTACATAGACTTTAATGAACAGAATGTAGTTTTCTCAGAAATGGTAGAAAGAGCTAAATGTTTGGAATTACCTTGAGTGGTGAAGTTGAAGAGTGCAGGTGTGTCTCGCCCATTTGGTAGTTTGACATTTGGGTCCCTTAGTTCATCAAAAAATGAATGTGCACAAGCTTCCAGTGGTGTCAATCGGGCAGTTGGTGTATACTCCAGCAAACGGCTACACAGTGCGATTGCCTCCGGCGGAGTCCGGGGTCGGAAGACCTACGATACAAAGAAAGGGGAAGAACAATTAATGCTTTAGTGTAAGAATCTTAACAAATTATCCTTTGAGTACTGAGTTAATTCCCACAACATACAACAACATGGTTGCATTTGTGAAAGGAACCTTCTAGAATGAAAAGAGTTAACTGCATATAATTCACCACACTCGGGTGAACTGCTAATTAAAAACTGTATGAGAAAAACTCAGAGAAAATACTAGGGTAAATAAGAAAAAAATCTGCAGTACAATTAAATATGCACACAATACATAGGCACAAGAGAAAGACTGGATTCTAGAGGCAAGCACACCTAGAAGAACATAAAATTTTTAAAAAAGATTTGACTACTATGGCAGTAAAAGAAAAAGTTGCCTCTTTTGTGTGATTTTCAGTAGAATAATTATCAGAATAATTGATAGTCCTATTCAAATTTCGTATTCAAGATCTTTTAAAAAAGAAAGCTACTTACTTTAGGTCTACAAATGCCAGTGATTTAGTATTATCTCTTTAACAAGTAAAAGTCTATCTTGTTTCAAAAAATTCTTGAATACCCAGAATTTGACAAAATGTCCAGGACTTTTCTCAAGGAGTAGCTGTTATCACAAACATGGCCAGATTACCCTCATTTGAATGAATATCCAGGGTTTTAATTAGGGAGAGAGAAATGTACTTTTCCTTAAGAGCCGTTAACTCACAGAAAGTCAACTGAAGGCTATACTGAAGAAAAATGCATATAAACTAGTTTGCTTAAAAGAACAGAAAGCCTTCTACACATCTATGTCTTGAAACTTAATCAACACATAAAACTATGAAAATAACTTTCTTCTAAATTATGGACAGTTGAAGAATAAAAACAGAAAGGAGTAAAACAGAAATAAACATAAACAGATGAACAGAAAGCCTTTGAAACTAATGAAAAATGAAACATATACCCCCTAATAGGAAGAACACAGGATAACAGAGGGTGTGATAGTGGCGGAGGACAGACATATAAAGAGAGGCAGAAAAGTATAAATGGAGGAAAATAGTGTGGGAAGGACATGTAGATTGTGATGAAGTATGGAGTATCCTGGGAGTAAGGTTTCCTGAGGAGAGTGGCTCATGTAACATCTGACTGTTCACTTAGACTGGAGGTAGGAGAACTAGTTACTATTATGGAGCTCATTACTTTTCGAGAGACTATTTATAAGAGTACTTTCTACAGTGAAAATCTTTTTTTCTTTTGTTTTTATACAAAGTTTATTGCTAATAAAGATATTTTCCATGGAAACTGAGAAACTGACTTGAGTAGGATCCTGGGAACGCATTTTAGAACATTAAAGGCCTTAATTATTCTTTTGACCGTATTAGAAAACCCTCTGTAATGTTAAAAACTGCTTTATCTTTATTCTTTAGAGTGATCTGAGTTGCCTCAGTCAAGGAAATTTTAAAAGTACTGCATCATTCGAAATGTTCAGATTTTCCATTATTCTCAGTAATTTTTCCCTCTCTTGCTTTCTAGCCAGGTCCATAATAAAACTCAGAATGTAAAAGAAAATAATCCGTGGGAAAACTCAGAAAGTCTTTCATGAAAATATTACTCATTACTGACAAGTTTTATCCCTGAGGGCTGTCTGCACTTACTTCACAGTATATGGATTTATTTTGCTAGCTAATCCAAGGAAAAATGCTTTTGCACCAATATGGGACCATGTATGCATGTATGTAGAATTAAAAGTACCACTAAAAGTAAAAATAAGTATCTCTTGCTAACATTCAAATGTGGGGTAGCTGGACAGTGAGTGTATTTTAAATGAAAAAAATTCATGTTACATTAATGAAAATTTTGTGTTAAAGCTATTAATAAACCAGTACTATAACCTCATCTTTAATTATTAAAAAAAAGTCATCCACATCCTTTTAGTATCTTACTGGCTACAAGTGACCATCCGTGTTTGCACTAAGACATGTATTAGCTTATTTTGCCAGGGAATCCTAACTCATAGAATCAGAGTTAAAAACAATAAAGAAAAATTCATTCTAAGAGCCTACATTAAAATCAAGACTTAAGCTGCCTTTAAAAAAGTATCCATTATTTTTTTTATACCCTTTGAGAGATTCCTGATAAGAAAAGCCTTGGTCCAGTATTCTATGGATACAGGTTAAGTGGGAAATTATGTGGAATCAAAGATCAGTGTCTTCCAAAGTTTAGATCTGTGACTATAATATATGGTGTGGTAGCATACAACTTCAAAAAATTACAGGCCAAACTAGAAAATAGCTCTTGTGAATTATCTTTATGTCTAAAGAAAAGGAAACCATAACTACTGAAATCTGGCTTCTAATAACAAAGCTTCTGTTGCTGTTTCATTCCCTACTCATTTAAATTGTTTAACATTCAGAACCTTTATTTCTGTGGACCTTTGTTCACATTTATTTTCATAAAAGTAATTTTTAAACTCCGTAATTCCTAAACTTTAGTCTAGATGTCAATAAATGACTCGGAGACTGACAACTTAAATATATAATAAGCAAAACCGATACTGCCACACAGTGAATGAAGAAAAAAATCACAGCTACCTATGCTGTTTCTACTATTACATTTCCAGAATGAATAACATTTTTGCCTTTCTAAAAAAAGTTTTCCCCCTAGTTTTATAGACCTGCCCTGAAATTTTGGGAAAAAAAAATTAAGTACATACCCGCACTCCTGACGTGAAATGTCCTGTTCCTGACGAATCCTAAAGATGATAATGCAGTGAAATAATCCAAACAGGGGAAGTCAATCCAAAAGAGAATAGTCCAGCAAGGAAAAATATATCCAGTGTTATAAGAAATCCATGGTGTTGGGGGGGGGGACATAGAAAATGTTTATACAGTTATAAACTTTAAACATCAGTCTCCACAGTAGCAAGTCCAAGTTTTAAAAATTATTTCACCACAGTGTATGCAAAAAAATTTTTTGATTGCGCAATGGTGAGGCACAATAAACATTTTAATTTTAATTTATTATGTTTCAATGCCAGTGTGTTTATTAAAAAAATACAAAACCAAAAAAAGTTAAAATCAAAATGAAATCTAGAAGTAAATTTCCCAAAGTAAAGTGTTTGGTCTTCTACGACCTGGATTCATCATCCATTGACATGACTGGGAGGGGGCATATTAGCCTGCTTTTAAAGATATCAGTTCCCAATATGCTAATTTTTATCTATTAATATGTTACAGTTAGACAGTATAAACATTTTTTGCTTAATTATTAGTGATGGAGGAAAGTAATAAATGTATTTAATTTATATTACTATAGATTTCAAGCCAGATATTTTCAATTTGTGTGAGCTAAGAAGGATCAGGCCACCGCGGATTATTCTCCATTTTGGATTGACTTCCCTGCTAAAAGATATTTGCTGACATTCTCATTATTTTAGGATTCTTCAGGAAATTGACGTATCACCTCAGGAGTGCGGGTATGAACTTACTTTTTCTATTGTGGGCTTTGCCCCCTCATACCCTTGCACCCATTACTTAGTGAAAATAAATATAGAACATTCTTTCCTTTTTGGAAAAACTCACTGAAAAAAAAATGCTACACCTTTGAGCACTACAAATTCAACACAGTTCTATGTGCAAATATGCCCAATTCACCCACCAAAAGCTAAACAAAAAAATATATACAATAAACAATACAACTAAGGGACAGTCACAGTTATAGGTGACATGCATAGTAATGTACACCAACACCTAGGCACAACGGAGCCAAATATGCAAGGGAGGTAGTAGGATCTATTATGTCTAGGTATTGAGAACAAAAAGTGGCAGAACTCACCAGTAGCTGTGAATTCCCTTGGCTATTCTAAGAGAATTTAACATTCTTTTAGGATAGTTTCCAGTGGGGGAATTAATATTTTGCAAAAATAAATAATCCGCGGATTACTTTTAGTCTGCAGACTAAAATTTAGTACACGGATTAAAATCCGGCCCATCAGAATAAAAATCTCTCATGAACCAAAACACAATCAGGTGGACAAAGATAGAAAGCAAGACTAAAAAAACTGAGAGCACAAAGTAAGACTCAACTGGGCCAACTAACGATTAGTGCGCAGACTAAATATGGCCAGCCAAGTACGTTAGCAAGGCCACGAAGAGCCCAAAACACCCCCTGTAAAAACTAAAAACAAAAGTAAATAAATAGAACAAAACAGAACAAAGCAATAAATAAATAAGTAAACAAAAGAAAGAAAACAGAAAGGAAAAATTGAAAAGAACTAAAACACTGACATGAACTTTTAAGTGATTCAAATACTACCTCACCTGTGCAGCAACTCATTTTCTTAAATTGAAACAAACTCTCACCACAAATACTAGTCCATAGAAGAAACTAACAGAAAAAATTCATTTTTTCAAAAAGAAAGTCTCTATGGTATTGAACAAATGCAAATGAGTCCTTAAATGAAGAATCATTCAAAATAAATTTGCATTTGGATAACTCAAAAATGACAGAGGCCATTTTCTCCTTACATGTCCTAGATACAAACTTTTGCCATCAAATACCAAATTTCAACCTGGAGCTAACTGTTATGACTGAATCTTAAGCCTTTAAAAATTACCATTAATAAACAGTCATATATACAATATCAAGGCCTATGGTTGATTCTCATTGCATCAGCTCTCAGCATTTCTACTGTATTAAACAGCCAACCAGAGCAATGTAAAAATGCCTATGGCAAAGATAATTAATCTAAGTAGAACACAGAACAAGTGCTGTGCCTGTTCCGAACAGCTATTCTTTCCTAGATCTCATTGTGATAAAGGTACAACACAGATACTGTTCTCGGGTTATACACAAAATACAGAAGCACTCAATGTTAACGACTGATAAACCATGAACACTCCTAAAGAGCAATCCCAATACTGGCTCTCAAGCAGTCTATTAATCATCGAAAATTATCTGCAATTTGTAAACCTAAATATAGGATTAAAAGTGAGATGATGCCATGGATTTGTTGAAGTTAATGAACCAGGTTAAGTAGCTACAAAAAGAAATTAAGTCTACTAAGAGTTCATATGTGGTACATCATTCATAAGAAGCACAAACATCCTTTCCTTAGCCACAACAGAGTCAGCATTTAATAAATTTCATCTGTACTAATTAAAAGGCTTACTGAGTTTTCCTGAGCTCTATTACAATAAGAAATATAATGTGTTGATGTCAGCATTTACCTATGGAATGTAATTTCTCCCTCAAACATCATTCACTGATAGAATAGTACTGCAGACTTACCCAAAAGTATGATTTACCAAATGTCTACTTACTCAATTTAATCTCTCACTGTTCACAAAACAGTTACTGTAGTCAGACTGACCTTCCTAGGAATAAGGGAACATTTTCTTTTTATCCATACCTCCTCATCTTAAGGGACAGTCCCCTAAACTACAACAATTCCTGACCTTACCAACATCTAAGCATACCTAAATGCTTCTTCAACAGCCGCCCCCCGCCAACCTTGTTCTTCTATCACCTTTAAGAAGTCTTCCTTTTTTCCTCTACCTCTCTCACTGGAGATCTGCCTTATACCTATACAGCATGTGAAACCACCTTTGAACACCTACAACACACAATCAAGTATATGGTTATATATTATTCAATATTTTCTTCAATGACTCATTTATATCACCTGTAAGCTTTTTAAGTATCCAGCACGGTGCTGGGTACATAGGAGATAGGGGTTTTAAGGAACAAATGACATATTAAAAGTAGATTTTTGCTTTCTTTTTTAATCTACCTCCAACCCTATCCCAGAAAAGGTTGATAAGCTTACCTGCAAAAAAGAAGTCTGGCAACCATTTTTGTTTTGTGCTCTCAACCCCTCTGGAGGCATTTTTTAAAAAAACTATAAATGTGCTAAACTATAGTTGAAACAGCTAAGTTTACCAAGTGAAAAATCTTGTACTGAAAAGCTCAGAAAAAAAGGTAAAATGATAAAGTCTTAAAAAAATAAGTATGGTAGGGGGAAAAAAGTATAGTAAGGTTTTGTGTGTAGCTTTAAACATAGAGAATAAAAAAACATAACATGTCTCATCTAGTCTGGTACCTTTAACAGCTGAAATGATCTAGAACCCAATTTTCTACTTCCTCATTGCTAGCTGTAAATAGTACTACATTTATTCATTTTCAAGTATGTGGACAGTGTTCTAACAAATTGAGTATGTAAGGACTGACTGACTTGTGGATACTGCTTTCTATGATACTTAACCAATAATCTATGGCCCCATATATCCTATAGATACTTAACTATTAAATAAACTTACCATATTGCAAAGACTTAGCAACATTTTGAAGTAACTGATATCCACCTTATTATTACCACTAAAAAAAAAAGATTAGGAACTGCTACAATACATATGGTATAACTAGAAAGGTACTATAAGAGTTATACAGTGGGAATTAATCATGGAGAACTCAGAAAATTAGAAAATATTTCATGAGAGAAGATTTGAGTCTTGAGAAAAGGGTAAGATGTTGTAAGCAGAAAAGAATATCATCCTAAGTATGAAAAGGAGATACTAATGAAAAAGAAACATAAATCGCTTCTCTGGGGAAGAACTCAAGGTTAGAAAGGTCAGAAACAGGACAAGAATAAATCTCTTGCTCTTCGGGAAAGAAGAGAGAAAGAATAAGGAACAGAATGACTGTATAATCTATTATCCAAAATGGGACACTTTGATACTGAAGGGGCATATTTTGGATTATCGAGATCCATCCAGATGACAGAGCATGCCATGGAATTTCTGTGTCTGAATTTGGTTTTGTGTTTACAACTACAATAACACCAATCCAGTTGTGTGCACTAATGAGAAATTAACATATGTGTACTTATTACATAATAAAGGCATTTGTACCAAGTGAACATCAAATTATGCCAAGGCACACTGAATGAATGAAGAGTTCACAGTAGTCTGAACACAGAAAATAGGTGGGAGAACGGAGTCATCATTCTACACATGGTACAGGAATGGAAGCCTAAATAAAACACACAAAAAAGCTTTGTATAGATTATTCAAGCTTGAAGAGCATTATTGTAAGATATAAAACATCAGGAGTCCACATAAGTAGAGGAAGATGTAAAGCACACATATTGACCACAGATCTTATGCTGGCTGCATTTTAATTATAACCAACCATTCCTCACATTCCATTTTGGCTAATACTTGAAAAGATATATCAAGAAGAAAAAAATGCAGACTATGACACACACTAATACTGATAGCAGTCTTGATAAACAAACAAAAAACGAGGATAGGGACTGTTAAATAAAATTTCATGACCTTAATTTCAGCATTATGTTGGTTAGATACTCTATATTAAGGGTAACATGTGAGGAATAGTTAGATTATACCAAAAAGAGCTTTATTTTTCTTTCTTCATAAATATGACATGCTTATTAATGAAAGTACGGAAATGCAGAACTAAGAAAATAAAATCACCTACATTCATCTCCCTCAAACTAACATTAGTATTTTGGAGTATTTCCTTGTCTTTATTCAATATATATAGAATTCTCCTTAATTTTTGTTTTTCTTTAACATAGTTGAAATCCTGGTATACTACAAATCACTTAAATTTTAACTTATAAAATGTCACTGGATTCAAACTACAATCAATCCCAAAGGGCCACCTAGGATTCTCTGAGTTTAGAGCCAGCTGAATGACCCTAAGTATCTTCTGACCCAGGCTGAAAATAAACTTTAAGTGTAAAGATCAAAGAATGGTTTATTTCAGAATTATTTAAAATTATAAACTTTAAAAGGTGTGGTGGGGAAGGCAACATCTTGTCCAGTAAAAGCTAACCTATATTCTAGCACTAAAATACCAAGATCTCTGATTCTAAACAAGTAATTAGTAACAAGAGGATCTTCTGCAGTCAAGAGAGACAATAAGATTCCGAGAACTTGAAGTCAAGAAAGTAACTAAAGTCATAGTACAATTTACAGAAAGAAACATACTTTGAATCTGGAAATATAAGTTATTTCATCTATAGCCCTAAATTATTTCACCTCTTATCATAGAAGATCTATAACCAATTAAGTGAACCTATCAATGCTCAAAACAACCTTATGTCTACATTTTTAAGTACAGAAAAATCTCTGCTTGAACTATAACTCACAAAAATATATAATGAAATACACATAAAGGTGAGAAGAGGTACATGGTATGTAACTGTAAATACACACACACACACACACACACACACACACACAAATGAGCAGAAGTTTAATCCTGGCTTTGTGATGGCCACCTATGTTATCTTGAATAAGTCATTTGGTATCTTAGGCCAGAGTTTCTGAATCTATAAAATAAGGATGCTAGAGATCCACTCCAGCAATAAGCCCTGATTGAGATTTTTTTTCCTCTGCCCTTAATCTCACAAATTACACTGAAATGAGAAAAACTTTTAAGTAAAATCTCTCTTAAAATTATTTCAATTAAGTATCAAAGCAAAAAATAAATTTTCTGGTAAATTAGTACTTATGCTCTTAGAATTGGTTCCATCTTATGTTGGGGTGAGGCTATCCAAGGGGTAGTGACATCCCATTAACATATCGATACTTTCAATGTATACTCCAAGCAAAATCAAATCTTTTTATTCCTCTCCCAAAACACCAACAGGAATGCAAATAAAAGAAAAAACACAGTATAAGGTCTATATATGAATAGTTTTTAAAATAAACACATGAAATACACGTTTTCATATGTTATATGATATTGAAAAAGTATCTTTAATTGTGAAAAGAAATTTACTTCTGAGTTTTAAGTACTCAAAATTTATATATAAAATACTACTCCTAGTGTAATTCTTCATTTTGATGATAGAGTCATCCTACAAATAAAAGCCCGGGCTGAAAACCATCTAGAGGAAACCAGTAGGGTTTGTACTGTTTATACTGTCAATGACACAATGATGCTGCCCAACTATCTTTAGATGCAGAGCTGTTATGTACTTTGTACTCAGGCAGCTATCTAGTATCAAAATAGTTTAGTTTAAGGAACATTGAGAAACCCAAGATTAAGTTGACTATTGGTTAATGTGCTTTTTAAAGAACTCTTTTTGACTCACCTTAGTCCAAGGATGTGCCTTAATTTGAGGGAATTTGAATTCTGTGTAGTTTGGATTCATTTCTCTAATTTGCTCCCTTGTTGGTGTCCCCAGGACCTAGATAAAGAAAGCAAATTATTACCATATTTTTCTATATACTTACAAATATAAATCTTTATGTTTTAACATACTGGTTTCATCGGGAAAAGGAATTACAAAGTTATGAAATAAAAAACTTGTTAAAAAGAGCACACTTTGCACAAGACTTTTTTTTTTTTAAGTTTATTTTTGAGAGAGACACACAGAGACAGACAGACAGACAGACAACAGACATACAGAGAGTGGGTCACGGCAGAGAGAGCAGTAAAGAGAGAATCCCAAGTAGACTCCACACTGTGAGTGCAGAGCCCAACGTGGGGGTGAGATCATGACCTGAGCCAAAGTCAAAAGGGTCAGACACTTAATCAACTGAGCCACCCAGGTGCTCCAGTTAATTTTTAACTGGCTACGGATCCTAATGCTATACTACCCTACACAGACTTTAATGATAATCATAATGTTAAACCAAGGCTGTAAAAAAGATTACTCAAAAGCATTTAAGTAAAAATCAAACATCTTTGTTCTAACTAGAAAAACCACCTAATATATCGTGGATATCTGAAATGAGAAGATCTTTTATTCATTTCATAAAGTACATCCAAAGGTTTTAATTATTTTTAAGTTTATTTATTTTGAGAGAGGGAGGTGGGGGGAAGGCAAGGGAGAAAGAGATGGAGAAAAAAGTGGGGGGAGAGAGACAGACAGACAGAAATCCAAGCAGTTCCATTTTGTTAGTGCAGAGCTCGACATTTTGTTAGGGCAGGGGCTCAAACTCATGAACCATGAAATCATGACCTGAGGTGAGATCAAGAGTCAAACACTTAACGGACTGAGCTACCCAGGCACCCCGTAGGTTTTATTTATCAATAAATTAATCAGGAGAACCTTACTTAAACAATCATCAATAATTCCATTCAATGAGTATTTAGTGATTGTTCCCAGTGTACAAGGAACTTTGCTATGACATATGGAGAACACAAAGAAGAAGAGATTTCTTGTTATAATGAAATTACATATTCGTGCATGGGAGAAAGTATTATAGTTATACAAAATAAAAATTTATTGAACATATCATTGCCTCTAGAGATGGAGTATGTACTGGACAAAGGAAAGACTATGGAACTGACTGCACAAGACAGATGACAGGAAGAAACACAAATTACTAAAAATGAGAGCACTTTGAAGAAAGATGATATATATCTTTCTTTATAATTCTAAAGCCTGGTATAAAACAAATTTGTTAAAATATTCAGCCATTTACAATTTAAAAATAGTGGCAAAGAAGGAGTGGAATTTAATAAGTACAGGATTTGTGGTGGCAACCAGTGGATAATGAGGGCAAAGTAAGACTTTCAGGGTTCTTCTGTTTTTTTTTTTTTTT
>PJEM01012934.1:0-43846 GCA_004023845.1 Helogale parvula
CTGACGGCACACTCAGTGATGCGCAGACACACCCCCTGACGCACGCTCGGTGACGCGCAGACACACCCCCTGACGCACGCTCGGTGACGCGCAGTCACACCCCCTGACGCACGCTCAGTGACGTGCAGACACACCCCCTGACGCACGCTCAGTGACGCGCAGATACACCCGCTGACGGCACACTCGGTGACGCGCCGGCATGGCCGCTGATGGCTGCTTGCCCCTCAGACACACTCCCGTCTCCCTTTTCCGACAGGACCCCGTCTCTCCAGGGCCGGCGGCACACGCAGCGGGACCGTCTCCCACAGAGCCTCTCACACCTGGGTGACTAAAGGACAGAGCTCTGGCCACTGAGGCACAGGCTGGGCACGCGGGAGAAAGCTGCTGCTCTCCTGGCCCCGGGGTCGCCCGGCCTTCTACTCCCCTTCCTCCTGCCTCCCACGCAGCACCCCTCTGCCACCACGAGGAGGGACAATAGGAAGGAAGGTAAGGGGCTGCGTCTCTGATGCCATCGTGGGAGCCCGGGCCTGGCTCCTTCCAGAATGCTCATGATAACTACTTGCTTGGTTTGGTCGTCCGAGTTTTGCAGCTGAGTGCCTCCCCGAGTGACACAGCTGCCCGGGTCGCAGGGCTGCCGGTGACTGGCGGGGCTGGGCTCCGAGCGACGTGTGTACAGCTCCACGGCCCACCTTGCTCTAGTCTCTACCCTGGGCAGCACTACTGCCTGCTCAGAACAAGGGGTCTGCGAAAATAACATGCTGTATGGAAAGCCCCTGACACATCCTAGCAGACGCCCGGTAAGTACTGGCCACGGTTTTTACGGTCATTACAAGGCCAAGTCGCTTCCACATGGCTTCAAGCTCCTCTGCCTTAGTACCTAGGACTACAGCCAAGTGGGAACCCAGAAAAAGTCCTTCTTTCTGAGGAAGACAGGGTGAAACGGTGGTTCAGGGGGCGGGGGGCTGCTGGGAGCAGAGGGTTGTCCACTGACACGGGCCCCCATTCCTAGAGCCTGCTTGTCCCCTGGGAAGGGCAGCACAGAGTGACCCCTGGCCATCATTAGTCGATCAAAAGACTCGCTCCCTGTCCCTTCAGTCTGGACCCAGCATACACAGAAGCCAGACAAAGGCCCTGACAAGGCTCAGCTAGGGGCGTCGGGTCCCCTGGCAAACGTACAAATTCCTCTTCTTCAGACACTTTCCTGAAACCAAGGATATTGTTGCTTTTACAACAGAACGTTGGAAACAATCGGAAGGTCTGATAGTGAGGTATTATTTTAAACAATGATGCTATGTCCACAAAGGGGAATAAATATTCTGTAGTCATTAAATATGATATTCTCTAAGGGTTTTTATAATTTGGGAAAAATTCTCCTGTTAAGTGAAAAACAGCTGGTTTTGGTCCCAAAGATCAGAACACAACAGAGATAGTAATAAAACCATTATTGGGGCGCCTGGGTGGCTCAGTCGGTTGAGGGTTCAACGTCATGATCTCACAGTTCATGGGTTTGAGCCCTGTGTCGGGCTCTGTGCCGACAGCTCAGAGCCCAGGGCCTGCTTCGTGTTCTGTGTCTCCCCCTCTCTCTGTCCCTCTCCCACTCAGAATTGGCTCTATCTCTCAAAAATAAATTCGAATGTTAAAAAAAAATTAAAAACCCATTATTAAAAACATGGTAAAGGATATTCTTTTCATCCAAAGAAACTGTGCTATCCTTCACATTTTTAAGATTCTACTTCCTTGCACTCAGGAATGACCAGAATGCTGTAAACATTCTGGGAAGAGTCTCATTTCAAGTGTGGGTTGTGCAGACGGATGCAGAACTCCCAGCTCCCACAACGTGTTGTAAGGCGTCCCCTCTGACCCCCATCTGGCTTAACATCACAGTCATTTTTTTTTCCCCATCATGTGAAAGTTCAACAGCTTGAAATGTTACAGCTCCGTGAAAAGCAGCGTTCGCGCGCGCCCACGGCTCAGAGCGCTGCCATTCTGCACACGGAGTTTGTCACAGGTCTCCCGGTCCAGTCCAGACTTGACCAAGAGCGGCTGGCTGCCGGCGCGGCACGATGTCGCAAGACGTAACGTTTACTGTTTGAGCAACAACTTTTTCAAGCGGCCACGAGATCACAGAACGCTGCCCCAGGCCTTGGAGGCCCTCTGATTCCTTCAAAGCCAAGCAGGGGTGTGGGCACACCCCAAGGGAGCTGGCGGGGAGGGCGCGCGGGGCCCCCTGCATCCCTGCATTCCTAGGTCCGGTAAGTCACCTTTATGTTCAACCACCCGCCTCCCCGCCTTGCTCGAAGACACGATGTCTCTCGCCTTCTACTGAATAAAAGCCAAACCTAGTTTTCGAGGCCCTAGTCCTGCCTTCATGTCACACTCTCCCAACCCCCGCACCCGAGAGCATCTCCTCTGCCAGAGCCCTCTGTCCCCGGGTCTACCGGAGATGCATCCTCTTCTGCATGCTGTTATCAGTGTGCTGTCTTCTGCCCTTCCTCAGACCGCAAGTTCCCAGAGGACAGGGAAAATGCCCAATCCGTATTAATTAATGTGTTAATTATTCCTCGGCCCTTTGCTTACGAGCGGTGCTCAAGAAACTCGGCACAAACAGGCTCGTAACACATTCTCCTTGTCCGTCAAGGCAGATCCAATGAAGGGTTGATTCACTGCATTGTGGCAATTCTGTGTACATTGAATTAGAGGTAGACTTTGCCCTCAATTTTTCTCCCATTTTGTTTTGAAATTTTTCACATATATGATGAAGTCTGTTTAAGGTCACCTAGATTCTACCATTAACAGTTTACTGTACTTGCTTTCTCCTGTCACACACCTGTACACATATCCATTCATTTATCCACCCAGTCCTTCCAAGGTCTTTCCAAGTTAACTACGGGTATCACTCTGCCTCCTCTAAGGAATTCATCATGTGTATCATTAACTACAGGTCACTGTTCATTTTTTCTCTCTTGAGGTAAAATTTACATTCAGTGAAGTGCTCAAATCCTAAGTGTATATACACCTAGTTTCCATAAGTATACACACTTGAGTTAAAAAATCCTTACTCCCGGGGCACCTGGGTGGCTCAGTCCGTTGAGCGTCAGGTCCTGATCTCATGGTTCGTGAATACAAGCCTTGTGACAGGCTCTGTGCTGACAGCTCGGAGCCTGGAACCTGCTTCGGATTCCATGTCTCCCTCTCTCTCTGCCCCTCCCCCGCTCACACTCTCTCTCTCCCTCAAAAACAAATAAACATTAAAAAATTATATTAAAAAATCCTTACTCCCCCATAAGGAACCACTGTTTTGATCCCCCCCCCCCACAGACTAGGTTTGCCTATTCTAGAATTTCATATAAATGGAATCAAACAATATGTATACTCTTTTGGTGGAAGGCTTCTGTCACTTAGTTTTCAGTGTGCCACATGCTGCATGTGTTAGTAATTTTCTCCGTGATATCACAGAATAGCATCCCACTGCATGAATATACCACTATTTGTGTGTCCATTTTCCTATTGATGGAACACTGAGGCTTCCTGTGTGTTTGTCAACCCAAATTTAATATCTCTTGTGTAAATATTTATGAGTAGAATTGCTGAGTAAAACAAGATACATCTGGTTTTATATAAAAGGCTAAAGGGGCATCCGAATGGCTCAGTCAGTTAAGCATCCAATTTCCCTCAGGTCGTAATCTCAGAGTTTGTGAGTTCAAGCCCCATGTCGGGTTCTGTGCTGACAGCTCAGAGCCTGGAGCCTGCTTTGGATTCCGTGTTTCCTCCTTCTCTCTGCCCCCCCCCCACTTATTCTCTCTCTCTCTCAAAAATAATAAATGAATAAACTTTTTAAAAAATTTTAAAAAAAGAAATGCTAGACTTTTTCCAAAGTGGTTATGCCATTTTATATTCCTAGCATCACTGTCTGAGAATTCCAAATTATTTGTGAGAAGGGTGTTTTTGATGCTGAAGTAGAATTGTTTTAGGTATTTATTTATTTTGAGAGAGAGAGAGAGAGAGAAAGAGAGAGCGTGAGTGAGCATGTGCAAGTGGGGGAGGAGCAGAGAGAGGGGCAAAGAATCCCAAGCAGTCTCTGAGCTGTCGGCACACAGACTGACGCAGGGCTTGATCTCATGAAATGAATTGTGAGATCATGACCTGAGCTGAAATCAAGAGTTGGTACTTAATGGACTGAGCCACGCAGAAGCTGCTGAAGTAATTTTTAAAATTGATGTAGGGCTATTCAGATTTTCAGTTTCATCTGGTGTCAGTTCCTTTTTTTAAGTTTATTTATTTTGAAAGAGAGAGAAAATGCAAGCAGGGCCGGGGCAGAGACAGAGAAGGAGAGGGAGAAAATCCCAAGCAGGCTTTGTGCTGACAGCATGGAGCCTGAAGTGGGGCTTGAACCCACAAACTGGTAGATCAACGATGCTTAACTGAGTCCCCCACTATCAGTTTTGAGGAGTTATATATTCCAAAGGATTTGTAGTGTTCAGCTAGGTGCTGAACTTTTTTGGCATAAGTTTGTTCATAACATTCCTCTATTAATTTTTTAAAGCCTGCAGGATTGATAACCTCTCTTTTATTCTGGGTATTGGTAATGAGTGCTGTCTCTCTATTTAGTCACTTTTATTGATCTTTTAAAAGACCAAACATTTGGATTTATGGTTTTTCTATATATTTTAATCTATTTTCCAGTTTATTGATTTATGCTCTTACCTTTTTCATGGCTTTCTTACTACTTATTTTGGATATTTTTCTTAAGAGAAATGGTCACTGAGTTTTAGACCTGTCTTGTCCAATATGGTAGCCAATAATCACATGTGGGTGTCTAAATTTAAATAAATTTAAATTAAATTAATTAAAAATTCAATTTCTTATTCATACTAGCCACATTTCAAGAACTCAGAAGCCACACATGACTAGTGGCTACCAGATTGGATAACACAAATAAGAACATTTCCACGGTCACAGAAAGTTTTAATGTACATTACATTTAAGACCTTTTTATTTTAACATTTTATTTCATATTTTTAGGGACAGAGAATGACAGTGTGAGCAGGGGAGGGCCAGAGAGAGGGGTAAACATAGAATCCAAAGCAGGCTCCAGGCTCTAAGCTGTCAGCACAGAGCCTGATGTGGGACTCGAACCCACACATACAAGATCATGACCTGAGCCGAAGTCAGATGCTCAACCAACTGAGCCACCAAGGAGCCCCAAGACCTTTCTTTTCATAATACAAACATTTAAAGCTGTAAAATTTTCTCTAAGTACTGCTTTAGCTGCACCCTATACATTTTAATGTGCTGAATTTTCATTATCATTTAGTTACAAATATTTCTGAATACCTTGTGATTTCTTCTTAGAAACACTGATTGTTTATAAGCGGGTTGCTGAATTTCCAAATATTTGGGGTTTTGCAAGACATATTTCTATTATTGATTTCTTTTTTTTTTTTAATTTTAGAGAGCAAGAGAGTGTGCACATGAATGGGGGAGAGGGGCAGAGGGAGATGGGAAGAGAGAGAAAGAGCAAGAGAAAGACAGACAGAGGGAGAATCTGAAGCAGGCTCCAAGCTCAGCACAGAGCCTGATGCAGGGTTCGATCCCCACAACCCTGGGATCATGATCTGAGCTGAAATCAAAAGCTGGATGCTCAACTGCCTACCCACGTGCTCCTGTTACTGATTTCTAATTTAACTCCAATGTAGTCAGAGGTTACATTACATTCTCTACATATTCCAAAGTTTTAAACTTTATTGAGACTGGTTTTATGGTCCAGCATTTGACCAACTTGGTCAGCGTGCCGTTCACAATTGATGAGAATGCGGGTCCTCTTCCCGAATGCTGTACTCCACACAAATCCGTCTGGCTTAGGTCTTCATCTGTGCCCTCACTGTTTTTTTTAAAAATTTGATCTATCACTTGCTGACAGTGGGGAAATCTGCAACTCTGACCGAGGTATCTTTTGTTTCTCCCTTTAATTCTGTGAGTTGGCATGTACGTTGCTGCATGGCAAATTCTACTTAGCTAGTATGAAATAGAAACTTTGACTAAAAGATTTAACAAGGAAACTTTTGGTGTCTGATTAATATGTGAAATATACAATGAACTATGTTGCTTGTTCAGTTGTTAATAGGAGTGTTTACTATGACCCTAAAAATAGCTGTTTCCTCTAGAAATTTTCAAGTCCCATGTCACTATCTTCTTATAGATCTATTTTTCAAATTTGCTAATCTAATTTTTTTAATGTTTATTTATTTTTGAGGGAGACACAGCTCAAGTGGGTGAGGGGAGAGAGAGGGAGACACAGAATCAGAAGCAGGCTCCTGAACTGTCAGCACAGAGCCCGACACGGGGCTTGAACTCAAGAAGCATGAGATCATGGCCTGAGTCAAAGTCAGAGGCCAAACCAACTGAGCCCCCTAAGCGGCCCTCAGATTTGCTGACCTAATTACAGGAAGGAGCAGTCGGCACTTTAAACGTTCTGTAACCCGTGTTTTGGTTCTGCTTCTGCTCTGGCCACGTAAGGTCCCAGTGGACCAAGTCTCCCAGAGACAGCTACACCCTCCGGCCAAAACAGAAACACAACAAAATAGGGAGATTCTGCAGGGGGGCTGAGATGTGGAAGAAGGGGAAAGATGTAGGTAGACGCATTTCTCAATCTTACGGCTTTTAGCCTGGTGGCCGGCTGCAGTCGGTGCCATGCTGGGTGGCTAAAATGCCAACAGAAAGCAAGCAGTATTGGGGGGACAGGTTTCAGGGCCACCACAGCCACTGGAAAGTGAAGAGGGAATCTAGAGAGAATAGACAGACGGAGAACGCCTGCGTAAAAGCTCTGCCCAAGTCTCCTGAGATGTGCACGCACGGGGCACGCTCTGAGCAACGCAGCCAAGGATAAAATAACGGATCAAGAATTGAGGTGGGGCGCCTGAGGGCTCAGTCGGTTGAGTGTCTGACATCAGCTCAGGTCACGATCTCACGGTTAGTGGGTATGAGCCCCGTGTCGGGCTCTGTGCTGACAGCTCAAGCCTGGAGCCTCCTTTGGATTCTATGTCTCCCTGTCTCTCTCTCTACTCCTCCCCAGCTTATTCTCTGTCTGTCTGTCTCTCAAAAATAAACCCTAGAAAACATTTTAAAAAATGAGGTAGGTGCTGCCTAAGAGACCAAAGTTTGTGGTTTTAGTTCAATCAAGGTAACTGCTAGCTAAGACAAAAAATAAACAGTAACCACCTCCTCACAGCAATAACTTCACCAGAAGAGTGTAATAGAATCCAGGGTTTTCACAGAGTATTAGTACGATGTTCAAAATGCAACCCAAAATTACTCAGCATTAGGCAAATGCAGCCCATCCTCAAGAAAAGGAAAAAATCCCACGATATCCCACATGTTACAATTAGCAGACAAGGGTTTGAAGGCAACTATTATAATGATGCTCAATGGCATAAAAGAATGTGTGAAATATAATAGAAAACCTTGGCAGAGTAATGGACGCTATAAAAGAGAACCAACTGGAAGTTCTGTAAATAAAAAATATAATATATAAAATTTTCAAAGAATCAATGGACGAGTTTAATAAAATGGAAATGATATTGGAAAGAGTCACTGATCTTGAAGATAGACCAATAGAAATTACCCAATCTGAGGAACAGAGAGAAATAAAATTTTGAAAAGAAAAAAAAACAGAACATCAAATATGTAGGGCAATTTCAAAAAATCCATAACAGAGGCAAACAGACACATGAACCGATGCTCAAATATCACTCATCAGCAGGGAAATACAAATCAAAACCACAGTGAGATATCACCTCACACTGGTCAGAACGTCTAAAATCCAAATCACAAGAAGCAACAAGAGTTGGCAAGAACCCTCTTGCGCGGGTGGTGAGAACGCACACTGGTGCAGCCACCGTGGGAAACCGTGCGGAGGCTCCTCAGGACGTTACAAATGCAACTGCTCGACGATCCAGTAATCTTACTACTAGGTGTCTACCCCCAAAATACTAAAAAGACTAATTCAAAGGAATAAATGCACCCTTATGTTTACAGCAGCATTATCTACGATAGCCAAATTATGGAAGCAGCCCACGTGTCCATCGATAGATGAATGAATAAAGAGGTGGTACACGTACACACACACACACACACACACGGATATTATTCAGCCACAAAAAATGAAATCTTACCATTTGCAATGACATGGATGGAGCTAGAGAGTATAATGCTAAGCAAAGTCAGTCAGAGAAAGACAAATACTGTATGATTTCACTCATGTGGAATTTCAAAATGAGCAAAGGAAGAGAGAGAGAGAGAGACAAACCAAGAACCAGACTCTTAACTACAGAGAACAAACCAGTGGTTCCCAGAGGGGAGGCAGGTGGGAAGTGGGTGAACTGGGTGACGGCATCAAGGATGCACCTGTGATGAGCCAGCTGCTGCACCGATTTGTTGCGTCTACACCAGATACCTGAATGAATTCTAACACTGTACTGGAATTCAGGTAGTAGACAAGCAAACAAACCAATAGATGAGTAAGTCTGTCTCTCACAGGCATAACCACAGTTTCATAAGGAGAAGAGAGAGACAACGGGATAGAAAAATATTTGAAGACGTAATGGCCGAAAATTCTTCAAATGTGGTATAAAACCTAAATTTACAGATTCAAGAAGCTCAATGAACTCTAAGCAGGATAAATAAAACCAAAGGTAAAGACGAAAAAATCTTGAAAGCAGCCAGAGAAAAGGGACAAATTACCTAAAGGTAACAATGATTCCAGTGACTTCTGACTTCTCATGAGAAACAGGAAGCCGGAAGATGGTAGAACAGCATCTGGGGGAAAAAATCCTCAACCCAGAATTCTATAGCCAGTGGAAATGTCCTTCAGGAATGAAGGTGAGGTAAATATACATTATATTTGTCATACCTTGTAGTCAAAGCTTTTTATTTTGCACTAAAAGTTGGTAAGCTATGCTGCAATGTGCACACCTATCCATAGAAACGTCAAAAACGCATGTTTAAAAATGAACAGTAATTTTTAAAAATTAAATTTTAAAATGATTTTTTATCACGTGAACTGGGCGGGGTTGGTGATCAACAAAACAACCTGTCCTCGGTTTTTCCTTTAATGGTCAGGAGTGGCTACGAAGCTACTTCTATGGAATCTGCTCTAAGTCTGGGAATCATGTCCACTCTGCCAAGACTTCCTGGTCTCAGCAGACCGTCTCTCCCCCCCCTTCCCTGCAAGCCTGCGCTGGGAAAGCGCACAGTAGTCACAGTTATGCCTCTTAACATCATGCAGACCCAGAGACAGAAGGCAGAGCTGACTGCTAAGAGCTTGCCTGCTAAGAGTTCAAAATGAAGGTGGGCAAAGTCTGCGGCAGGAGGGAGGAAAGCCGACGGGCGAGGGAGCCTGAAAGGACACATTCAGGTTTGGAGAATTAACTGCAAAAGGCTGAGATCGAGTCAATAAGTGTGTTAGGGATCTCAGCCTGAATGAACACACGTGTTGGACTTGTTAGCCCAGAAATAGTTCCCAAGAGAGCTCCGGAAGGGATGGCCTCCTCCCGCACATCCGCTCGACTTTGATGAGTTCTCCTAATACTTTTTAAAGCTGCTGCTAAGTGTTAAGTTTTGTTCAAGAAGGATTACCAAACAACCTGTCTGCAACACAGAGCCCTTCAGACTCGCCTCCCTCACGCGTAGAAGCGGGCTGTTTTCCACACTGCTCACAGGCCAAGCTGACTGCCAAACAGCTATTAACTAACTAGCCGCTGACATCGAAACAACAGCTGTGCTCTGTCCTGCTAAGGGGCAGCCTCACCCAGACAGTGACTCTCCAAAGGTCAGCTGTGTCCTGGGGCAGGAAGTCCACGCCACGGCTGGTGGCACATGCCGGCACAGTGGGACAGTCTGTCCCAACTCCCTTTCCTCCCTCTCGGCGGACCCCCCCCCGGCCGTGAGCCTCAGCGTGCTTGTCCAGGGAGTGGGGTCTTGACGCCGTCCTGCTCGCTCGCTGCAGCACTTGCTCTGACACAAACCCTTTCCACGGACGGTCATCTCAGAGTCGCCCGAGAACGGCGCTGATGACAAAGGGCCAGAAGACCAAGTAAAAACACTAGTCTCAGACGCAAGCACGTTTAAAAAATATTTATGAAGTGTCAGGTCCTGTTCCAGCACTTTCTTACAAGAGCCCCGCCCCCTGTCCCACAAGGATCATTCTTCCTGGCTTATAGGGAGGGAAGCCGCAGTTGCTCGGAGCATCGAAATGAACCACCCCGGGCACAAGGCTCTGGAGGGACCCCATGACACTATCCAGTGTTCTCTGACTCAAGGCCAAGGGTGTTTCTACTCTGGCAACCTTCAAGAGTACAGACACCCTTCAAAATTCCCACTAGATTTAAAAAAAAAACAAAACACTTGTCATATTGATGGGAGGTAGGTGGAAAGTTGATTTAAAAATTTACCTGGAGGAGCAGATGCACAGGAATAGCTAGTGTCATTTTAATAATAATAATGTAAGACTTTCCTTTGAAGTTATTAAAAAATATGTTATAAGGCTAATTCATGAAACTGTGGCATTTGTTTAACCACACAGTGCCTGGCCGATGGTGAGTACTCAGAACATGTCAGCTATCACTGTGATAATGTGCTAAATGTATTACAGACTGTCCTACTTCGCTCTTTTTTCACGGGGACACTTTGAGGACAATATCAATATCAGTATGTAATTGATATTACATATCAGGAAACTGAGGCACAGAGTTTAAATAACTTGATACGGTTCACAAAGTAAATGGACTCGCTGGAATATGAACTAAAGCTGCCTGATTTCAGAGTTAAGATGGTTACTGGATCGAGAATATTAATAACAAAAGTCTAGAAGAATCCCAATGTTCATCGGTTCATCAGGTATATGAAGGGACTGGATATCCATGTAAAAACTATTTCTGAGAATGAGGTAAATCTATACGATTTGAAAAGAGGCCTGTGACACACGTCAACAGAAAAGACACCGTGCATTGCAGACATCTCATTTCTGCGGAACGGTAACTGTGTCTGCCGAGTCACGGTTGTGAACCTATGTGTGCACACGTATGTTGTAGGTATGTACACACATGTCACACAACGTTGTATACACACACACACATGCCATCCTTTTCCCCTACGGATGGGATTAGGATGGAGGGAAATTTCTAACATACTTTTGACTGTTTCAATCTATGGTAAACATGTATGAATTCTATAATAAACCAATATGATTTCTGTTTTAATTGTTTGGTTTTTGGTTTGTTTGTTTTTTTGAGTTTTGAGAGAGAAAGAGAGAGAGAGAGAGAGAGCAAGTGTGTGAGCAGGTAAGAGGGGCAGAGGGGGAGAGAGAATCTTAAGCAGGCTCCAACCTCCCATGGAGCCTGACTCAGGGCTCCATCTCACAACCCTGCGATCGTGACCTGAGCTGAAATCAAGTGTTGAATGCTTAAGGGGCATCTCGGTGGCTCAGTTGGTTAAGCATCCGACTTAGGCTCAGGTCATGGTCTCACAGTTTGTGAGTTCAAGCCCCGCGTCGGGCTCTGTGCTGACAGCTCAGAGCCTGGAGCCTGCTTCCGATTCTGTGTGTCCTCTCTCTCTCTGCCCCTCCCCCACTCATGCTCTGGCTCTCAAAAATAAATAAATGTTAAAAAATTTTAAAAAGTTGGATGCTTAACTGACTGAGCTACCTAGGTGCCCCAACCAGCAAGATTTTATAAAACTGGCTCACTACCTCAAAAAAGATGTTCTTTTCAAAGGAAAACACTTTCGTCAACAGGTTAAGCCAAGACTAACCAGACATGCAAAAGGCCCCCCCCCCTCCCCCCCAGCAGGGGTCTGGTCCCGTCGTCTCCACTGTGGAGCGGTGCCCCCGCCCGCGGGAGAGGACGGTGTCGTGCTGAAGCGGACCCGGGAACAGACAGCCGTCCTAGCTGGGGGCTGACCGGCCCGGCACCTGGGCGTGGGGGCAGACAGGCTCCTTCCTGGGCAGTTACTCTGTGTAGATGGTGCTGGCCATCAGGCGCAGGGTCTGGAGGACTGCTTCACAGATGACCATGGGCTGGGCAGTCCATTTTTTTTTAAATGATTTTCTTAAAAAATTTTTTTTACTTATTTAAAGTGCTTATTGAGAGAGAGAGAGAGAGAGAGAGACTGAGCAGGGGCAAGTGTGGAGAGAGAGATGGAAAGACAGCATCCCAAGCAGGCCCTGTGCCGCCAGAGCAAGGCCCAATGCAGGGCTTGATCTCACGAACCGTGAGATCGTGATCTGAGCTGAAATTCAGAGTCAGGTGTTTAACTGACGGAGCCCCCCAGGAGCCCCGGGGTAGTCTAATTCTAATGAGACTCAGTGATCCCAGACATGCACTAATCTGGACAGGAAAGACCCCAGACTTATGGCAAGGCACCTCTGGTGAGCGGTGGGGATTCCGGAGAGAATGATGCCAGTGATGCTGGTGACCCCTCGGAAGGCAGTCTGGTCCAGCCTGTGCTCTCCTGGTCGCCTGGGCTGGCCACCAGCAGGCCGGGCCGGCCTGGGACCCTCAGTGCCACACCCTGACTGCGCCCTGGGCAGTGGTGACAATGGGATGGCCTGGTGTGTCCACTGGTTAACTCTATTCCCTGCGGCCGGCCTTGCAACACAGTTACACCAACAGGCTTCACACGGTAAAAAAGTGGGATCGCAATTTGATGCCATACCCGGATGCATTTTGGATAGAAGTTCCCTGAAGCTGTCTCAGTAGCAAAGTGGCAGACTGTGTTCTAAATTCATCTCTGAAGGGGCTTTTCTCCTTCATTCGTTCCTTCCTCCCCACCTCCCCACCTCCCTGCTAAGTGACACACACCCCTGTTCAGTCGTATGACCTCACCTGAAACTTGGCCTGACTCCGCAGGAGACAGCCCCGCACCTGCCAATGGACGGGACGGTCAGCCCCTGACAAGGAACCTGGAGACAGAGAGCCTGGGTCCAGCTGGGACTTGGTGTGCCGTCACCCACGGAGCGGGTGACGCCTGTGGTGGCGGAAGCTTGCTGAATGAGGCAGGCTGGGATTTCCCATGATGGCCAGACTTTGGAGCTTTTTTTAAAAATAATTTTTATTTTTATCAGAGCAGACAAAATCACATGGTTTAAATCAAATTACTCAAAAATACTGAAATAAAAAAAATACAACCTTGAGACAAACACTTTCAATGCTTTATTTTTTTTTTTTAAAAACAACTTAACGGGTGCCTGGGTGGCTCAGTTCATGATCTCGTGGTCCATGAGTTCAAACCCCGCGTTGGGCTCTATGCTGACCGCTCAGAGCCTGGAGCTGCTTCAGATTCTGTGTCTCCTTCTTTCTCTGCCCCCCCCCCCACTCACACTCTGTCTCTCTCTCAAACATAAACATAAAAATAAGCAAATTATCCTTCATCTATTAATTTTGTTGTAATAGTTTAGGTTTTAGCTCTTTACACAATCTGACACATTCCCCCTTCCCTTACACTATGATAAACAACTTTTCATTGAAAAGCCAAGGACTTTACTCTCCTTGGAGTTAACACTTCCCTTTTAATTGCATTTGTTTAATATTCTATTCACTTTCATTCAAATCAGTCAAATTCTTCCAAACACCCTGCCTGAATTATCAATATTATTTTCCCAATGGCCAAGTATGTCAGATAATCTGTGAATTCCAAAACAGCTAGGCCCATTTTACACACACGAGACTTCTCTGCATTTTCCTGTGTTGGTTCCCTGCCTTCTGGATTCTGTTTCTCTCTCCTTTTTCATTCACTTCCTCATTTTGCTTAAGTATTTATTTTGGGTGTCTCATAGAAAAGGATCCCCAGGAAGCAAAGTTTTGAGTCCGTGCAGCAGATTTAAAAATGTCTTTGTTACGTCTCCAAATTTGATTGAAAGTTTAGCTGAGTATAAAATTCCAGAACTTTTGATGACTTTGTTTCAGTCTTCTGGCTTCCAGTACCGACGTGAAGAAGGCTGACAGCATTCTGATTTTCAGTCGTTTGTGACAGGTTTTCCCCCTCCAAAAGCTTTCACAATTCACTGTTTCTGGAGTTTGGGATGTTAATGATAAGATGTATAGGTATGGGTAATTTCATTTTCATTTGTTGTATTTTAAGCTTTTATTGTTTAAACTCCTCTGTACCCCCAACGGGGGCTCAAACTTACAACTCTGGGATCAAAAGTCCCGTGCTCGACTTACGGGTACAGCAGCCAGGCACCCCTCTTTCACGACACGTTCTAATCTAGAGTGCTTTGACTTGACCTTCAGTTCTGAAATTTCTCTTGTATTATTTCTTTGATAATTTCCTTCTCTCTCTTGCTGTGTTCTTTCTCCTTGGGATTCCTATGAGTCAGATACTAAACTCCTGGATGTGCCAATAAAATATTTTACTTATTGGGGCGCCTGGGTGGCTTAGTCTCTTGGGTGTCTGACATAGGCTCAGGCCATGATCTCATGGCTCGTGGGTTCAAGCCCCGTGTCGTGCTCTCTGCTGCCGGCACAGAACCTGCTTTGGATCCTCCATCCCCCCTCTCTCTGCCCCTCCCCCACTCACGTGCACTTGCTCTCTCTCAAAAATAAATACACATTAAAAAATTATTTATTATTTTTCCCCTATTTCCTCTCTTTATCTTTTCATTTTACCTTCTGGAAATGCCCTGAATTTTCTTCTAGTCCTTCTGTTCATACTTAACAAGTGTTTAAGTTAGTTACATTCTTATGTTCCAGTATCTTCTTATTCTCAAATATGCTAATTCACTTCCTAAAAAATTTCATTATGAAAAATTTCACACTGATTGGTATTCAGAATAATGCCTTACAGACATGTACACGATGCTCAGTGAGACTGTGCGGGCACCGCCCTTCCTCACGGCACCGCGTGGCCCACGGCTCGCGGGGGAGGCGTCACGGGAATGGATGAGAGCCGCAGCCCGCAAAGGCCTCCCGCCCGCCGCCCACCCACCGAGCCGGCAGTCGAGCCCCCACTGCCGGGACGGGCTGCGAGAAAACCAGGACACGTTCATCTCAAATTCTGTTCCCGTTTATAAATATTAAAAACTTATTTCTTTTAAAAGACCCCAAGGCAAGACTGTGTATTTTCAATCCAACAAGGTCTTCCCGGGCCTCGGCCGTTTCAGGACTCCTTCCGCGGCAGCGTCTCGCTCAGGCAGAGCTGAGCCCTCAGCCTGACTTGGCTCACAGCAGCCCCCTCTAGCAATCTCCCCGTCCGTGGATCGGAAGACCCTGGGTTTGGGCATCGTCTCCAAAAGGTTTAGGACAACAGATGGCCTATGCTGGCCTGTCCTAGGAGATGAGAATGATGGGTGGCCTGAAGGTGGCTCCAGAAACAAACTGCTTTGTGGTCTCTAGAAGTCTGAGCCTCGTGTTGTGACAAACACCAAGCAATCTGTTTAAATCAGCCAGTCCTCTGTTGAAGAACACTACACAGCGCAAACAGGGCAGTCCAAGAAGTATTTCGGTAGCCCGTGAGATCGCTCGCAGGTGCTCACAGACTGGCGTCTCCCAGCCCCGCAAAGAAAGCCGCCGTGGGACCCTGCTCTCCAGCCCCCTGCCAGGGCTGGCCTCTGCTTGGAAGCTGAAGAACGGAACCACCATGTCTGAAGCTCCGTGATCACAGCAAGGTGAGGCTTCGGCAACCCTGTCGGTTGAGTTTTTAATGGAAAAGTTTGAAGAACATATGATTTCAGAGAGCAATTCAGCTTTGAATGACTTCGGAGACTGAGGCATCCTACTTTTAGCTTAAAAACATTACCAAGGAGTGAGAAAGCACTGGCAATATGGCTCATGAGGGAGAACACTTCATGCCTCCCGTTGGTGTCGGCCTGATAGTAAATGTCGAGAGACGTTTTTCCCCGCTGTGAAGCCAGCACGTGCCGTGATGGGCACACACGGATCTCCCGGACCCAAACCTGACGGGGACTTCGCCGCTGCCACGTCTGTCGTCGGTCACACCCTTCACTCCAGCTGACACATCTTTAAAAGCACCTGCTCCCCCACCTTCGGCTCTGCTCGTCTGCGTGGTTATAGGCTGTTATGTAACTGCCGCTCATCAAGCACCAACACGCTAAGCTGCTGTGTATTTCTTCAATTATGCAAGGCTTGCCCTCAGCGCTAGGAAGTACCTGGCATATTGTAATTGTCTTCCGAGGCCCAGGCAGCACTCTGAAGAGCCATTACCACATTATTAGTCACTCCTCTGATGTGCGCTCAGGCAACAAGGAGGGCGCTGGTAACTTAGGCTGACGACTGTGCAGAGCGGTGAGTCACGCATTCAGAGTCTCATTATTCCAACACGGTTGTCAGGAAACAATGACAATAATTGCAACCCCTTACTGAACAGTTCCTAAGCGCCAAGCACTGTTTCCACTGCTTTACGTGCATCAATTTGTCATGCTCATGACCACCTTGAGGCACGAGTTATTTTTATTTTTATAGCTATTTTTATCATTTTTATTCTCGCTTTCTGAATGAGGAAACAGAGGCAAAAGGATGTCAAAGGTCATGCTGCTAGAAATGGCAGAACAGAAAGACAAACCCGGGCAGGCAGGGTGCCCAGAGCCTGGTCCTGCCCCCCACACACCGCCTTCCCTCTGGGCGTCCTGGCCCAGGGCTGCACGTGCGGGGACTTGGCGAGCTCTAGTGCGTGTTCGGGTTTGGATGACTCGGGTGCCCTGTGGCAGGGACAGCGGGCAGGCCAGAGGCTGGGCACTCACACTGGAGAGGGTGCTCAGAGGCACCTCAGCAAGTGGGGAAGTGGGTGTTTCCAACAAGAATCCCACGAGGCTCGAGGTTTTGCCAAGGTTGCCTCAAAGTACTTTGGACAATAATTTGGCCCCTGGGGCCAAAGGCCGAGCATACGGAGGTAGGACAGCCGCTGCGGCCCAGGCCAGTCCGAGCCTGGGACGTCCCACGGGCTACGGCACAGAGCTGGTGGCTGGTGCGTCGTCGTCGACGGCAATGTGGCTGCAGCTTAACTCCAACCTGCTCCTGACACGGGCGGCTCCGGGAAAGCTCACCAGTGTCTAAGGGGCAGCAATAGGCTCAGAAACGGACACCAACTCTGTTTCTCAAAGGGTGATCCGAGGAGTGTGTTCATCAGCCTATCTGGAGAGCTGCTTCCGTCCGTCCGTCCGTCCATCCGGCTGGCTGGCTGGCTGGCTTCGGTTTGTTCTGTGTTTAAGCAGGTACTCAGGGCCTACTCCACAACAACTGAATCGAGTTTCCCCCTATTGGGCGCAGAGGCCTGGATTTCTGGAAATCTCCCCAGGTAATTCCAACGTATTGTAAAAACTGATAACCATTGCTTCTGTATCCGGGCTTCATGCCCAGGTATCAGAGAAATGCTGTATTTTGAAAGCAAATTTCAGTTCGACATGTAGCATTTCAGGCTGAGAATCAGGTTCTGGTATTAGGGTCCTCATCCGTAAGATCAGGGGACCAGGTTCCTCCGGTCCTAGATCCTGTGCCCCCAGCTAAGCGAACCCAAGTATACTCAACACACCCAAGTGTTGACTGGAATGCAACTGACGAGGTCCTAAAAGGGGTGTTCGGATGAGTACCGGGAAGGCCAGACCCCAGTCATCCTGGGCTGGCGTGAGGCACCAGGCCATCACATGGAGGGGCAGGAGCCTGCCAGGAGGTGGCCTCCTGAACAGGCCAGCCATCACGGTGAGGGGACCGGGAGCCAGATGTGAGGACGTGGGAGTGAGCTGGGAGGGAAATGAAGCGCGTCTAAGGAAAGGGAAGTACCTGGAGACGAGCGTGGGGAAATAAGACAGTCCGTGTCAGAGAAGCCAGGGAGGGAGGCAGGACGTGATGGAAGCTGCAAAGAGAAGCGATGGTGGGGAGCGGTATTTGGGGAGGAGGGCTGCGCCGGCCCGCACGAGGGAAGGGTGGGATGGGGCTGGGGAGGCCCGGGCTCAGCCAGGGAGAAGTTATGACCCAGAGGACAAGCCTATTGTGGAGATGATGTGGCCTTGACCTGGATTTATGGCCGTAGGGACAGGAGGGAAGAGCACATCGACGGGAAAAGCTCTGAGACCCTGGGATCTGGGCAGTTCTTACGGTTCTTTGTTTATGTGTTTTTGCTTTTTGCTTCTCTGTAGTTTCTGCTCCCTCCGTAGTGAGCAGGCACTGATCTGAGCTAAGAACTGCAGTCCGGCATCTCCTCTGGGAATCCCGCAGCCAAAGCCCTGCCCCGTCGCAGCTGACCTCCTGTCGGCCCGCTTCTCGTTAGAGCCCCTCTCTCGAGCTGTCTGCCCCTCATCCTTACCCCTCCGTCCCTGCCCTGAGCCCGCTGCTAAGAGGCTTCTATGGAGCATGTCTCGTTCTTTTCTGGCCCATTCCTCCTGTCAGCCTCCTTCCTGCACCGCAAGCCTGGCTGCGCCCAGTCGTCTTGAGGGGCTTCTGCCTTGAGACTCCTGGCGCCGAGGATCCTGGGCTCTAGGAGGGCAAGTCAGTGCACTCCTGCTTTCCCGCAAGGGCTCCAGACCCGGCTTCCCCCCTCCCTTCACGAAGCCATCTCTGAGGAGTCAGCCTCTTTCAATCCTTGAGACCAGAATTCCCGGCACCACCCCTGTGGAGAGCCTGCCATCCGTGAGGAGGGCCACAGACGCCCCCAGCATCACGACCCTGACCTCCCCAACTTCCACAGCTTTCCTGGTACCCGATGGCCACCCCGCAGACCCCGTCCCTGGGAACATGTCAGACTCTGAAACCCCACAATGACCTGAGCCCCTGTCCCCTGGCTTTTTGGATCTCCATATTCCAACTCAACGTCCAGGCCCTCCTCAGCACGCTCTCCACTTCACATTCCTCCCGAGCATCCTGGACTCCAACGCAGTTATTTAAATTGCCCTCATCACCACCCTGAATTCTGTCACCCTCCACGGCTCCGCTAAGCATGCTGAGCCACACGAGAACCTGGCACCAGTTCTGCATTCTGCCAGAGAGAAGCTGCCCAGCCACGCCACCGGGCTCTTTTAGAGTTCCGGCAGGCCCCCGGTCGCTCCGCTGCCCACAGCCCACATCCCTCTCTGGAGGTCAGCTCTGCGACGCAGCCCCTTGTCCCCCGTGTCCCACTCTCCTTCCCCACTCCTGGGCAAGCGGCCTCACCTCCAACTTCACTAAGAAATCGGCAGCCATGGGTTGTGACTGTTCTCATCTCCCCTCTTTGGCTCTGAACTTCTTTGTGTCTCAAATCATCTGTTCTTCCCTTTGGGGAAGAAACACTGTCCTGCCCATTGAAAGCGAACTCCTGGGTCTGAGTCCAGGTCCTCCTGTCTCTCTAAGGGATTCACTCAATTGACTGTCCCCTCTTTCTTATGGTTCCAAGGTTTCCTTCCCCCCCCGCCCCCCGGCTGTTCTCCATCAGGGAAGAAAAATGCTCTGACACTCCCCTCCCCAACCACCCTCTCATCTTGTGACTGCTAAGCTCTTGAGAAAGTTTTGCTATTTTTGTAGGAATGATGCATGCTCATGCAAACATTTTAAACAATACAGAAGAGCAAAAAGAAAATAACTATTACCCAACATTCTACCACCCATAGATAACTGCTGTTAGAAATGTGGTAACTGTACTTCCAAATTATTTTCTTTGTATACATTCACATACAGAAGTGTGTATGTAACACAGAAGAGGCTACACTGCACATGCTCTTCCGTGACTTGCTTTTTGTAACCAATAGTATATAGTATTTTTCCATGTCAATATCCTAACTTTTGGGACCACAAAAGTTATCCTAGTGAATGTTAATTAACATAATTACTTCCCTGACCCCTATTGGTTTGTTTCCAGGTGTTTTTTGTTTGCTTTTTGCTCTTTCAGATAACACTCTGTTGAATATTTTTGCATTTGTGAAATTATTTATAGCGAATTCCTTTTAAGTAATTATTAAAAATTTTTAACGTGTATTTGTTTTTGAGAGAGAGACACAACATGAGTGGAGGAGGGGCAGACAGAGAGAGAGAGAGAGAGAAACACAGAATGCAGAGCAGGCTCCAGGCTCCGAGCTGTCAGCACAGAACTTGACGCGGGGCTCAAACCCACAAACCGCAAGATCATGACCTGAGCCAAAATTGGACACTTAACTGACTGAGCCACCCGGCTGCCCCAGCAGATTCCTTTTTAAACGGGATGTTAGATAGGGGCACCCGGGTAGCTCAGTTAAGCAGTGGACTCCTGAATTTGGCTGGAGTCATGGTCTATGGTTCATGGGACGGAGCCCTGCCTTGGGCTCGCCGCTGACAGTGCAGAGCCTGCCCGGGGCTCTCGCCCTTTCGCTCTCCGCCCCTCCCCTGCTCACACTGGCATGCTCGCACGCTCTCTCAACAATAAATACGCGATAATCACTAACTAACTAACTAACTGAATGAATGGGCTGTTGGATAAAATGTACTCACATTTTGTTTGTGATACACTGCCAAGCAGTCTTCCAGAGAGATGGTCCTAATGTCAACTCCCGTCAAGAACTGTCCTTTAACCCTCTGACCCCTGGCTTTTGTTCATTTTTAAAAGTTCTACCTAATATCAAGAATGAAAAAGAGGATTACAGATTCTACAGACATTAAAAAGAGGGCCGTCTGGGAGCCCCGGGGTAGCTCAGCTGGTTAAGCATCTGGCTCTTACTTTCGGCTCAGGTCATGATCTCACAGCCTGCACTGGGTTCTGTGCTGGGCACGGAGCCTGCTTAAGGTTCTTGCTCCCTTTCCTCCTGCCCCTGCTCTGCTCTTTTTCTCTTAAAAAAAAAAAAAAAGAGGGCAGTTTGAGCAATGGTCACAACTTTTATTATTTTGAAAATGTAGATAAATGGACATATTCCTAGGAGAAAGAAACTTGCTCAAACTTATATGAGAATAAATAGTATATCTGAATAGCCCTGTATCTTTTAAGTAAATTAAATCTACATTTAAAAACCTTCGCACAAAGGAACTCCAGGCCTCAAAGGTCTTGACCAAAGTACCTACTAAATACTTAAAAAGAAGAAATAACACTAACCTTACAAAAATTCTTCCAGAGAATAAAATTCTCCAATTTGCTTTTTAAGGCCAGAATGACCTTGATACCAAACCTCACAAGGACATTTAAAGAAAAGAAAACCCCGGGCCTGTCTCTTGTGGACGGGGTGATAAGGTTACAGGCACTATTAATAATACGGGGTTTACTGTGAGTTCGTAACTGAGAAACGTGCTGAGTTTTAGTTAGGGGTCAGTGAGAACTAAGAAGCAGTATCTTCTGCTAAGCGAGTTGATGGGACTCGTGGGCCCCCTGGGAGTCTGCGGAGCTCAGGTTAAAAGGCTCTGCACCGAAAGCCCGGGGCCGGAGGCCACCCGGACACTCAGGGGCCGAGACTCCAGTCCGCACGCCGGCCCCGCCGGCTCACAGCCCCGGCGAGGCCTCCGTGCAAGGGACCGTGCGAGGGATGCCATGGGTCTTCAAACATGTTTTCGGTTGATTTCTTTTAAGATGACTTCTTTTGATTTTGCATTTCACACATTTCTTTGTTCTCCTTCCAATATGATTTTACTTTGCTTAATATAAAGGACTTGACTAAACACTGCAGCTCCTTTATTCCCAAAATAAATTCCCATGATAACGAGGTAGGATTGGCAAATCACGCAGATCAGCCCTTTGAAGATACCAACACTATTTGATGACACGTCTGTAAACAGGACATTTTAAACCAACACAGACTTTTGTGGCTGGCGCTCCACACAAAGCCAACCTGACTCCAGACCAAGTACTCACGACACCCTTTGAAAGGTCACCTGAGAGGAACACGATAGCCCTGGGGTATGACCTGGCTCCAATCTGCACGTCTGGCACAGCCTGAGTTAGCAGTGAGATCACTTGAACCCCCTCTGGAAAGCGCGATGACCAAGTTCTTTGTATCTCTTCCTGAACACTCCCCTATTGGGTAAAGAACCAACTAAATTCAGTAACTGCCTTTTTACCACTTCCTTTGAATTTATCTCTACAGGAAGAAGGTAGTACTTTCCAAAATTTACCTTAATACTCAAAATCCAGGATTAGCAGTATTAATTTTGAAATATTTAAACATAAGACAACTACAAGGAATAAAGATAACAGACACTCTATATAAGGCTACCCAACTACCCAGCTCTGGCACATCTTAAGATCTTTCTGTATTTGTCTCAAGAAAACAGTAAAAACAAAAACAAAAAACGTTCAGTATACCCAGAATTAATTATATAGCCATCCCTGATTCCACTCCCTTTCCTCCCTGTTGGGAAATAACCCCTATGAGGCACCTGGGTGGCTCAGTCATAAGCATCAGACTTCAGCTCAGGTCATGATCTCACAGTTCAGGCGTTCGAGCCCCACATCAGGCTCTCTGCTGTCGGCTCAGAGCCTGAGACCGCTCCAGATGCTCTGCTCCCCGCCTTCTCTGTCCCTCCTTCTCTCTCAAAAATGAACATTAAGAAAGGAAAGAACCACTACTATGAATTCATTATTTATCATTCCTAAGGATGTTTCTGTAGGTTTTGACATACGCATACATCCACACACTGTATAGAAACTACTTTTGCATGTTTCACATTTACATACGGCATCACACCAGCCGTTATTAGGGAGCCTGCTTTCTCATTCAATGTTACATTTTACAATTTAGCTATGTTAATAGGTGTGGCTCTCGTTTATTCCTATTAATTGCCTTCTGTGATTTCACTGTTTGAGCATGCTGCCATTTGTTTATCTAAGATTCTGTTTTCATAAGCTCTCTCCTAACTAGATCTCAGCCCAGCTCCTCCAAAGCATCCACCTAAAAAGAATCAAGTAGGCCTATAAGAATGTGCTTCCTGGGGTGCCTGGCTGGCTCGGTCAGTAAAGCATGCAACTCTTAATCTTGGGGTGGTGAGTGCAAGCCCCACGGTGGCCATGGATCTTACTTAAAAAAGAGAAAAACTAGTTAGCTTCCTTTTGTTTGTAATCATCTCTAGAAAATGGGCACTGAGTGTGGGGAGTAGCAGGGCTCTGGTGAGGCCGGAAAGCTGGATCGCCAGCAGGCGGGGTAGCAGTGGCTCTCACTCGGACGGCTCTGAGCACTAAGCATGTCCCCCCAGCTGTGAAACAGCCAAATCTGGTTCTCTGGCCAAATCAGAAGGCCTCCGAGTCACCAAAACCGCTTGACACCTCAAAAATCCGCTTTTGTCTAACCACACACCTAGAAAAAAGTGTGTAAATGGTAAGAGCGAAACCCATCACTTCCTTCATTGGACGCTGGGCCTTTACCCTTCTCCCATTTCTAACTGGTTGCAGTACACAAGTGAATACGAAGAGGGTGAAGAGTTAATAGTAAGACTCAAGGAAGCAGGATTTATTATATAAATAACAGAGCATGAATTCTAAGAAAATGTGGCCTGTCAACTTGGGCGAGCCCTAAAATTTATCCTGTTAAATATGCCGCCTCTGGCAAAAGCAAAAAGAAGCATCTTTTGGAAAAATATGGTGGCTGTCTTTCAGGATGCAAATCTTTTGAACTTACAGTATTCTCCAAATATTTCCTAAGCTTCCTTGTAACAGAGTCAGACGATCTACACTTAACCCCTGGCTCTACTACTTGGTAGGTCGATACCTACATCTTACAGGCAAGGTATTTAACCTCTCTGAGCCTCTGTCTCCATGGACACAGAATAGGGGTTACAGGGGGCACCTGGAGCGGGGTCTCCATCAGTCAAGCGTCTGACTCTTGATTCAGGCTCAGGTCATCAACTCATGGTTGCGAGATCGAGCTCCGCGTTCGGTTCCGAGTCGGGCTCCGTGTGCTGAGCGTGAAGACCGCTTGGGATGCTTTCTCTCCCTTTCTCTCTGCCCCTCCCCTGCCCGCTCACACGCTAGCTCTGTCAAAATAAATACATAAGTGAACCTCTTTTTTAAGTAAAATAAAATAGGGATTATAATACCTACATCTAAAGGTTCTTTGAGGATGAAATAAGATATGCATGTAAACTATCTGCATACAGTCGGCATAAAATAAATAGCGGCTTCCATGGCACTTTGCATATTCCCTTCACAGAGCACTGTGTTTGAGCACCTCCAATACATGGGCAGATCTCATCCCTCTGTGCAGTCCAAGCACCCAGCATGGGTGATACCACACACGGTGCTAAATTAATGTTTCTGAGTAAATGAATTAGAAATAATATACATCGTAACAAGAAGTGTTTCTTGCACATTTATGTACTCTGATGTGCAATATATGTATATACGTGGGTAGATACATATGTTATACTGTTTAAGCATCATAATAACCCTGGGAAGTGTTAACTCCAATAGAATTGAGGCTCAGAGAGATTAAGTCGTCAAAGTTCACACAACTCCTATGTGATGGAGCTAGAGCTCAAACCCAGGCCGAGGCCTTTGAAAGTTACACTCCATCTACCGCATCCTGCGCAGGCACTACCAGAAGGTGTCAAGAGAAAGTAACACATGAGCTGGATCTTGGAGGAGGACTAAGAATCCGTCAGGCACATAAGGGAAAAGGCAGCTCAGCAAGGTGGACCAGCGCATCCACAGTGGAGCGAAAAAGAAAAGTAGTTGGGGGCCTGATGCGTAGTTCATGACGCCCCTGGACGGGAGACTGTAAAGGTGGTCCACGGTCAGTCCGGGAAGGGCTTACAGGCTATGTGACATCATGTTCTTATCTTGGGGCCGCCGGGGAGAAAGAGCTGAGCAGGCGGCATGACCAGAGCTGTGCTTTATAAACGGACCTCCCGCAGCCTCACGGAGAACTGGGAATGAGAGCCAGAGAGGCGCCAGGAAGATAGAAAATGCGACTGGCCATTGGCCCAGGCTCTCCCGTCTCTGAGACCCTGATCACTCTGTATGATTTTCTAAGTGACATCTTACCATCAGTGGACAGCACAACTATGATCTCTGTAAAAAGCGGGTCACACTTCCTCAATGAGGATTTCTTTCTCAGGAAAGTTTCACCTGTTCCCTTACCTGGGGGCAAAGGAAATGAAGCCACCCAGCTAAGGAGCTGGCGCTGGCCTTTTGTTTCAGGTAGCATCGGCCTTTCCCTCCCTACCCTGCGGATGTCTGTGGACACCCTACATGGTACCCGGCACCCCCAGAGCCCGGGCCGCGTCTGCAGAGCCGGGGCTTCGGCACGTCCCTCTCCCCGGTGCTGTTCTGTTCCTTTGTTCTCCTAGACTCCATCAAGATAGTCGCTATTTTTATACTATTGCATAACTATGGGAGACTGTATTTTAAACTCAAATGCTTATTTATCTTATCTAGTACTTTTGTATTAGCTTTCTGCATAAGGATACTCAAGATTAAAAGAAATCTCAGCTCCAATTTTAAATCTGCAAAAAGATATACTGTACAAGATCTGTTTGGGTAAGTTCCTAAAAAAAGAGTGAAGGAAGTCATAGGTTTTGTCTTTCAGAGCCCCCTCCCCCCCCCCCCCCCCCCCCCCCCCCCCCCCGCAAAACACAGAGTAGACCTTCCCTGCCAGATTGGTAAATGTCTTGGTCTTCTCTTCTGCTTAAATCACGACCAAAAACTTACTTCTGAGGGAGGGCTGGTACTATAAAAAGCTTGACACCGCTTCACATTAAGGAGGCGACCAAAATTTAAGGAGAGTACAGAATCCAGAAACAGACCCGCATGCGTTATAATAAAGGTTCAGCAGCACAGCAGAGACGAGCGGGCTGCTCAATAAATGAGGCGGAAACCACTGCAACGCCCATGTGCAAACAGACGTCAGCTCCTGCTCCTCAGATGGCAGCGACCTCTCGTCCCGTCGGGGAACTGCTGTCGCAAAGCCAGAGAATAACAAGTCCTGGCAAGGATGTGGAAAAATTGGCACCTTTTTTTTTAATTAAAATAATTTTTAATATTTATTTATTTTTGAGAGAGAGAGCATGAGCGGGGAAGGGACAGGCGGAGAGAGAGGGAGGCACAGATTCTGAAGCAGGATCCAGGCTCTGAGCTGTCAGCCCAGAGCCCGACGCGGGGCTCGAACCCACGAACTGTAAGATCATGACCTGAGCTGAAGTCGGCTGCTCAGCTGACTGAGCCCCCCAGGAGCTGCTGGAACCCTTACATACCTGATGGGAATGTAAACTGGTGTAGCTGCTATGGAATACAGTATGGCTGCTCCTTAAAAAGTTAAACTTAGGATTACCATATGAGGGGCCCCTGGGCGGCCCAGCTGGTTAAGCATCCGACTCTTGATCTGGGCTCAGGTCATGATCTTATGGTTCATTAGACTGAGCCCTGCGTCACGCTCTGCGCTGATGGTGTGGAGTCTGCTTGGGATTCTCTCTCTCCCTCTCTCTTGCCCCTCTCCTGCTTACGCTCTTTCCTGGGATCTTTCAAAAATAAATATTAAAATAAAAAGGATTACCATTTTGATGCAGCAGTTCCAACCCTGGGTATATACCCATTCACAACGGCTAAAAGAAGCAACCTAGTGCCCACGACCAAATGAATAAATGAGTAAAATGTGGAATATTTATATACCATATATACATAAACATATACAAATGTATGATATGTATATGCCTTATATATAATACACACACATACATACGCAGTGCAGTTGGCCCCTGAAAAACACAGGTTTGAACGGTACGGGCCTAATTATGTATGGATTTTTTTTACAGTACGGGGCTGTAAACGTACTTTCTCTTATTTTCTCAAAAGTACTTTCTTTCCTCTAGCCTGCTTTTTTGTAAGAACAGAGTATATAATAAATGTAACATACGAAATACGTGTTAACTAACGGTTCATGTTATCAGCAAGCCTTGCTGCCCACAGCCAGCTATCAGCAGTTTAAGCTGCTATGGAGACAAAAGTTACACGTGGATTTTCAAAAGCGTCAGGGGATCGGTGCCCTTAACCTCTGAGTTATTCAACTGTCAACTGTACGCACGATGGAATATTATTCAGCCTTAAAAAGGAAGGGAATTCTAACAGATGCGACAACATGGATGCGCCCGGAGGACATTACAGTAAGCGACATGAACCAGTCATAAAGAGACAAACCCTGCCGGCCTGCACTTCCACAAGGCGCTAGAAGACTCAAAGTCAGAGACAGGAAGCAGAATGGTACCCGCCGGGGGCCGCGGAGGGTCACTGCTTCACGGGGACAGTCTCGGTTCTCCAAGATGAAAGGAGTTCTGGAAACGGACGGCAGCGGCAGCTGCACCACAATATGAGTGGGCTTCATGCCCCTGACTCTACGCTCCAACAACGGTTAGGAGGGTAAAACTTACATTGTATTTTACTACAACTTAAGAAATTGGAAAATAAAAGAAATTGCTAAGAGAATAAAAGACAAACCAAAAACTGAGAGGAAATATTTGCAAAACATATTCAACAACAAAAAAGTGCATCCAGAATATAAAAAGAACCTTCTAACTCAATAATAAGAAATCAAACCATCCAAGTTTTAAAAAACGGGCAACAATTTGAACAGACGACTCACCACATAATTTATCGAAACGTCACGGGAGCACATAGAAGGGGTCACAGCACGACGGTGGTCAGGGAGATACAAATGAACACCCCGACAAGAGACCACGAGACAGCTGCCACAAGGGCTAACCAGGGAGCCGACGGTGCTCCGGACCGGCCAGGACACAGGGCCTCTGAACAGTCACACGCTGCTGACGGAAGTGCAAGATGGGACCACCGCTTGGGAAAACAGTGTGGCAGTTTTTTAATAAAGTGAAGCACATACTTTTAAGCTGTGGTGTTTCCACACAACTGAATGCCACCCAGCAACAGATGTGAGCAGACGACTAACGCGGGCAGCCATCCGGGTGAGCTTCAAAAGCGCCAGGTGAAGTGAAAGAAGCCAGACTCAAAAGCCTACATAGTGCAGGATTCCGTTTAGCGTATGACCTTCCGGAAAAGGCAAAAAACAATAGGGGAGAGAGCGGACGGTGCTCGGGGGCCAAGCGTAGAGCAGAGAAGGGGCGATGGGCACAGGGCGTACTCTGAGACCGATGTTCAAATTCTCCATCTTGACCTCGGAGCTGCCTTTAGAGCCTGAGTTCGTCAGCACTCACAGAAATTTGTAACCTTGGGTCACTCCAAAAAGAGTGATTTGTATTGTATGCAAATGTCTCTCTCGATATAAAATCAAACTTAAAAAATTTCAAAAGGAGAAGGCAGGTCGTTGGCAATGACACAGGGAACTCCTGGGAGCAGAGAAATTAATGCTCGCCAATCAGTGTTTAAACATCTGATAGAGTTAGTAAGCTCCTCGCATCGCACCCGTTTGATGACTGCTACGGAACGTGTGTTCTAACCAAAACCAAAATAAATGTGTTGAGCTGTTTCCTCAAAAAGGGGAAAGAAAACACGGCTCTGAGTGAAGTCTCTGGAATTCAGGTCAATGGTTTCTGACTCGAACACAAATGAGCCAGATACTCAGGACACATCTAGCGACATGCTCAGCAAGGAAGAGGCTCTCGACCCGGATGCGGAAGGGCGCCCCCGCCCCGGGTGAGTGCGGTATAAATTCTGCCGGAGCACTGACCTCCTCCTGGCGCTCTATAAAAGGCTACGTTTCCTTCCAGCCATGTTGACAAGCGGGGACTGTGGCTCTCCCAGACCCCCAACGACACTCAGAACCGGGCTAACCCCCAACGCGAAGAGTCAGAATACTGTCAGTCACGAAGCATCAAGCCACTCCTCTTCAGTTCGTAAAGTGCTTCTAAGTACCAAGATGTAAGACATTTTGGCAAATAGCCTTAATACAAATCACAATTACAGAGAAACCTTTCCGTTTTTAAACTGAAGCAGCTACCCGGAATCAAAATGAGCTAGTACTTAGGTGATTACGTAATCCGGAGCATAAAGACCGCGGTCTGTCAGCGCTGGCTTCGGAGAACTAGGCCACTGGTGTGTTCAGCTCTGAACCCAGGTACAAAAATGTCCACACCCCGACCCGGTGCCACCAGCAGTTCCGAAGCCTTTGCTCCCTTATGCAGAGCCATGGAGGCAAATATTTGCCTAATTTTATTTTAAATATAGCACTGAATATGCATCCTCACTTTGTGAAGGTAGAAAGATATACGTTAAGTGATTAAAGGAAACTGTTTAAAGAAAGTAGACTTTAAAAAGAAAGATAAGTCATTGAAGTACTAAACTTTAAATGTCTGATAAATCAAGATCTAGGAAATAGATTTGAAGCTATATATTATACCTCTAATATTACCCACGAGACTCCTTACACTCCCTGACCTTGGCGTCATCCGTTACTGACAGAGCAAGGGAGAAAAACATATGTTAAAACTACATATGTACATTTAAATCCAGAATCACTGGCTGCCAGAGTGTGTGCTGACTTCCGGCAGTTCCTGGCGCCGTGTACCTACTTCCCTACCCTCCACGTCAGCAAGAGACCGAGGCGTCTGCCTCCCTTCTGGGTACAGCCAAAGGACACAAAATCCCTATCTCCAAGGACATCTGGCTCCCTCCCCCCGTGTCCACTGTAGCATCATGCACTTAGACACAACCTGGGTGTCCACCAACAGAGGAATGGATAAGGACCCATACAGTGGGATGCCACACAGCCGGGAAGGAGGGAATCTGCCCTTTTTAACAACAGGGAGGGCTCTCGAGGGCATTCTCGTAAGTGGAAGAAGTCAGACGGGCAAAGACAATACCGCGTGATCGCACTTATACGTGGAATCTAAAAAAAACGAATTCATAGAAAACACTATCAGATTTGTGGCTGCCAGAGGCAGGGAGTGGGAGGGGGACTGGGGGAAGGTGACCATAAGGTACAAACTTGTAAACTTCCAGCTATAAGATAAATAAGCATTGGTGATGTAACAGTAACAACATGATGACTACAGTTAACAGTGCTGTAGGGTAATTTCAAAGTTGCTATGAGAGTCAATCCTCAAAGTTTCTATCGTAAGAAAAACAAGGTAGTTGTTCTGTTTTACAAAACTCTACAAGGTGGAGGACGCAGCCTAAACTTACTATAGGAATCATCCCGGGGTAGGTGTGTCCATCAAGCCATCACGCCGTACAACTTAAGCTTAAACAGAGGTGTGTGTCGATTATACCTTAATAAACCGGAAGACAGAGAAGTCGGTAAGTAAGCACATGCATACATACGGCTACCTCGGAGTTAAACCCGAAACTCTGTGGTCCCTCCTGAAAACCTAGTCCTGCCGTTCCAAATGGGGCTCCTCTCCAGCCTGGCCAGGCCAGTGACGCAGAGTCTGGGACGAGCTCCTGAGTCCAAAAACCTCCCTCAAGAGCAGTCAGACTCCAGGCTTTTCCATCACTGGCCGGCAAGCCACGTCCGGTGGTCACGAGTGCTAAATCCAGAGACAAGCTCCGCTGTGTTTATCCTACGAAGACCTTTCTATTTACTTAAATTGATGCTTTCTTGCTTGGGAAATAAAATGAAAGATATGAGTTTAAACACACTCGCCAATCAAATGGAATATTAGATCAAAAATATATTTAAATCAGGACACTATGAACTCTGATCAAAAATTCTGGTGGCAAGACCAAAGCTTATGAAAGCATCTTTTTAAGGCTGTTAAATGACAACTGTCACTGAAGCCCTACTGATCTAGCCTTGATTTCCCACTGAATTAATGATCATTCTCTTTTTAGGGGGCAATCAAGATTCTCAAAGCACTAACTCACTTTGACTTTTACACTCATCATAAGCACAATGTTGCAATACACCCTTAAAATGAAAACGTTCCAACTCCAGTCCTCCTTAAAATACTTAGTTTGGATCGGTCTAAAAGCTAATCAGGGGACGTCTGCTTTCAGGAACACGGAGTAGACATACTTCTGGTTCTTTCCTGTAAGTATAACTAAAAAGCCTGGGCACTGTTTATAAAGTAAACATACGAAGACTCTGAAATGAAAGGTGGAGAGAAGACAGACCCGTCGGGGACTCTGAAACTTGAAGTGACACTGCAGTGATCTCTGGGATTTCCTTTCTCTCGAACAGCCCAGACTTCGCTGAAGAAGGTGGATGAGGCGAACCCCAACAGCTGCGGACAGGAGTTCCCCGAAGAGGCTACTCTTTACAACCAAAGGACCAGAAAAGGGACAGTCTGGCAAGACAGAAAACTTCCAGACAATAACAGCTGTATGACAGCCAAACACCACACACACACACCCACACACACCCACACACACGCACACACACAGACACACACACACACACACACACACACACACACACACTGTAGTCCCAAGCTCACCCGAGCCGGCAAACTCGGATGGGTGCTCAGAACCGCACCCCCACCAGGGTGCTCGGAGGCTGGGGCAGCATCAGAGAAGGCCGAGTAGGGAGCAGGACCCTCCACCCCCGTCTCCCGGAGGGGTCAGCGGGGACCCTGCGGGCGGCCCGGACTTCTGCCCGACCCAGCAGTCAGGAGGTCCTCCTCCTCGCCCGCCGGAGTGGTGCCAGAGGAGGCACAGGCAGAGGCAGGGTCCCCATCACCCAGTGGTCACAGGACACTCCCAGTCCAGGTCAGAAGAGACCCCGCCCAGCAGCACTCGAAGAGGCCGCGCGGAGATCCTGGCCTTCCGTATCCACCTGGCCTGGGGAGGGCGTGCTCCTCCTCCTCTGCGGGAGCAGGGTCAGAGAGGACCAAATGAAACAGAAGGTTCAAATAAGATCCAGAGACTCGTAACACAGCATGAAAAAGTCAAGACTTCACTTGTAATTCACGTATATCAAGACCCAGAAAGCCTCAAATGGAGTGAAAAAGGACACTCGGTAGACGCCAACAGCAAGACGACAGACCCGTCATTCTCCTCTGACTAAGAGCTTGAAGCAGCTCTGAGGGGCGCCGGGGTGGCTCAGTCGCTGAAGCATCTGACTTGGTTTCGGTCGGAAATCAAGAGCCTGCTTGGGATTCTCTCTCCCTCTCTCTCAAATTTTAAAAATATACAAAAAATATAACCAAGGCAGCTAAGATAAAAACAACTAGGAGCACTTTAAAACAAATAAATGAAAATAGAAAGGCTCAGGAGAGAAATACAAGATAGAGAGAAAAACTGAATGGAAGATTTAGAACTAAAAAACACAAAAATTGAAATAAAAAGCTCAGTGGATGAGAGATACACAGCAGCATGGAGAGAACGAGAAACAAATCAATAAACTTGAAGACTGGGCAACAGAAATTATCCAGTCTGAACCAAGAGAGAGAAAAGAAGAAAGAATAGTTTGTACTGATAAACCCACAGGCTGCACCAAAGGACTCAGTCTTTGCGTCTCGGAGCCCCAGGAGGAGCAGAGACATGGCAACGCTGGGAAAGCACTTCAGGAAATAATAGCTTAAACTCCCCAGATTTGGCAAGAGTCACACCCTACAAATCCAAGACGCTGAGCACACTGCAAACAGGAGAAACCCCAAGAAATCCACACCAAGACATCTCCTGACGAACCTTCTGAAAACCAGAGATGGCGCAGCCGCCGTGGAAGGCAGCTTGGCAGTTCCTCACGAGACTAAAAATACGCTCCCCACACTGGACGGCAATGGCGCTCCTGCTATTTATCCAAACGAGCTGAAAACTTGTGTCTCCAGAAAAACGTGTGCCCAGATGTTTGTAACAGCTTTATTCACAACTGCTGAAACCTGAGAGCAAGGGAGATGTCCTTCCGTAGGCGGGCGGACAAACTACAGTGTGTCCCTACTACGGAATACTTCCAGCTCTGGGAAGAAATGAGCCATGAAGAAACAGAGACGAAGCTTAAATGCATATTACTGAGAGAAAGAAGCCAATATAAAAAGGCTCCATACGGACTAATTCCAACTATGTAATATTCTGCAAAAGGCAAAACTAGGGAGACCATAAAAAGGACCAGTGGTTGCCCGGGGCTGCGGGAAGGCAGAATAAACAGAACCCAGAGGAGTTTTAGGGCAGCGGGACCAGTCTGTATGATCCTATAATGGTGGATACATGTCCCTACACATTTGTCAAAACCCAGAGAATGTGAAACACCAAGACTGTGCCACAACATACAGTGTGGACTTCGGGGGATTATCATCACGTGTGAACACAGGGTCACGGAGGGCAGGAAGCGCACCGCTCGGGTGCAGCGCTGATAGTGGGGGAAGGCGGTGCGTGTGTGCGGTCAGGGTTATATGGGGACTCTCTCTAATTTCTGCTCAGTTTTGCCATGAATCTGAAACTGCTCTAAAAAAATAAAGTCTGTTTTTTAAAAAATACATTGAATTGAATGAAAATGAAAATGTAACATCAAAATTTGTGGGACACTCAAAAAGTAGTGTTAAGAGAAAAATTCGTGGCACTAAATGCATACAATAGAAAAGAAAAAAGTCTCAATCTAAGCTCCCTTCCGAGAACGAAGAAAAAAGAGCAAAATAAACTGAAATCAAGCAAAAGGAAGGAAATAATAAAAGAACGGAAATCATTGAAGTTGAAGACATAAAAGCATAGAGAAAATTAATGAATCAAAGAGCTGTTTCTTTGTAAAGATCAAGAAAATTGAGAAATCTCTAGCAAGAATGACAAAAATTATTAATATCAGGAATGAAACAGAGTATATCACTTCAAACGCTACAGGCACCAAACGGATAATATGGGAATGATATTATGAACAACTCTACACACAAATTTGCAACTTATATGAAATAGTCAAATCCTGAAAAAAAAAACTTAGCCAATGTGAAAGAGATTATTTGAATAGCTCTGTAACTATTAAGGAAATTGAGTTTATAATTAAAAACTCTCCCCCAAAGAAATCTCCAGATCCAGATGATTTCACTGGAGACTTAACACCTATTCTGCATAATCTCTTCCAGAAAAAAAGAAAAGAGAACACTTCCCAATTTATTTTGTGAAGCTGACATGAAAACAGATAAGGACAATGCAAAAAGAAAGAAAGAAAGAAACTATAGACAAATATCACTCATGAATACAGATGTAAAAACTTGTAACAATATATTAACAAATAGAATTCATCGATACATAAGATGCAAGGCTGGGTCAATATTCAACAATCCACCGATGCAATCTACCACATTCACAGCCTAAAGACAAAAACTCACAGGACCGTATCAGTTGATACCAAAAAAACACATGACAAAATAATAACATCCTTTTCAAAAATTCTCTTAAAAGCTTATTTATTTTGAGAGAGTGCATGGGAGGGACAGAGAGAGAGCAAATCCTAAGTAGGTTCTGCACGGACACTGAGGAACCTGAAGTGGGGCTCAAATTCACAAACTAAATAGGAAATCATGACCTGATCCAAACCAAGTCAAGAGTCAGACATTTAACCAAATGAGCCACCTAGGCACCCCTCACCCCCAAATAACAACATCCATTCTTGAAAAAAGCTTTCAGAAAAATAGGAAGATAGGGAAACTTCCTCAACTTGATAAAAACATTAAAAAAAAAAACCCTACAAGTGACATTACATTTAATGGTAAAAGACTGAACAGTTTCCCACTGGGAAGGTTGTCCAATTTCCCCTCTATTATTCAACGTACTCTGAAGCTCTAGTGAGTGCGATAAAGCAAGAAAAAGAAATAAAAAGCATACAAATCAGAAATGAAGAAATCAGAAATGAAGAAATATAAATGTTCTTATTTGCTATTTTTGTCTATCTGAAAAGCTGCAAGAAATCTACAAAGCCTCTTACAACGAATAAGTGAGCTCAGCAAGGTCACAGGATATGAGACAAACATACAAAAATCAATTCTTGGACCAAAATTAAGAGTACAATACGATCACTTAAAACAAGGTAGAGAAACATTTAAATATAAATCTTACAAAACATCAACAGAACTTGCTGAAACTATGCTGAAAACTATACAACCCTGATGAAAGACTCAAAGAATATCTACATAAATAGAAAAGCAATGTGTTCGTGGATTAGAAGACTCAACAGAGTAAAGATGTCAGTTCTCCCCAAATTTATACGCAAGTTTAATTCAATTCCTATCAAAATATCAGCAAGAAAAAGAAAGATTGGAGGCATCAGTCCATCCTATTTCAAGACTTAATACACAGCTCTGGTAGATCAGTGGAACAAGATAACCCAGAAAGAGATCTACACAGGGGCACCTGGGTGGCTCAGTAGGTTGAGAGTCTGACTTTGGCTCAGGTCATGATGTCACATACTCTGTGTTTGAGCCTGACATCTGGCTTTGTGCTGACAGCTCAGAGCTTAGAGCCTGCTTCAGATTCTGTGTCTCCCTCTCTCTCTGCCCCTCCCCTGCTTGCACTCTGTGTCTCTATCTCAAAAATAAACATTAAAAAAATTCTAAAAAAAAGAGACCTACACTAATATGCTAAACAGATTTTTGATAGAGATACAAAGGAAATTCGAAAGAGGAAGGACAGCGTTTCCAACAATTTGTGTCTAATTGCTTCAGCAGCAAAAAACCGAAGCTAAGTTTCTCATCATATAAGAAAATGAACTCAGAATGGATTTTTTGCTATTGCCAACAATGCACCCATCAGTGAAAATCCCTGCCCATGTTTCTTGGATCATGTATGAGGACACTTCTCTAGGAGAAATACCCAGAAGTTGAACCACAACCTCGAAGGTACGGCCAACATCGCTGACTGGCTGAACCAACACCTGTTCCCACCCATTTCTAATCATCTGCCTCCCATCACAAAGGCTGGAAACGCTGGAAAGCCATTTTGCTTGCAGTGCGGGGTGGCCATGTGACCCAGCTCTGGCTCAGTAAACATCAGCAAAAGTTTACTGAGCAGTCCCTAAAACGTTTCTGCTTTCCAGGTAAAAGGGACAGACATGCCTGGCCCTGTCCCTTTTTTCTGTCCTGAAGGCGGCTGTGGTGATTGGAGGGGCGGCGGCCATGTCACAACATGAACAGAAGCCCAGAGAATCCTGGTGGTTTCCATCCTGGTCCCAGCGGGCCGCTGAGCCGAAGCCGGCGGGAGCCGCCCTCCAGACCTGGCTGTGTGGGAATAAAGTCCCCCTCGGTCAAGCCATAGTGTAAGCCCGGTTTGCTATCCCTTGCAGCCAAATAGGCCCCTAAGCAATTCAGTACCAGATTATTCTCTAAAACGTCTGTATTTACTTCATTCTCCAACAAGAGTCTATAAGAGCATCTATCCATTTCCCAGAGCTTTCATTTACTTTGAATGTTGCCAGTCATTTAAATGTTTAACCAAGCTGATGCGTGCAACTCTTTCACACGAAGCGTGTATGTATTGGACAGATCTCCTCTTCCATGCGAGGACCTCCCTGTTCATGCGCTTGTCCGCGTTTCCACTGTTTAACTTTTCTTATCGATTTGTAAGAGTGAATTTCTAGACAGCAGCACAGGCTGAGTGGAGCTCACGGGGAAATCTCTCTCTGCATCTTTATACTGTCACCCAAATCAAGCACAACTAAGACATAAATCTTCCCTGACAGGCAAGGCTGTCGGTGGCAATCATGACAGTCATCTCCAAGTACTGCACCCCCATGTGGCAATGTGTTAAGAAGTAATTCAACTTGTGCAGAACACCATGGCCGATGTTTAGTGTTTTTTTGTTTTTGTTTCCTTTTTACAAATCTATACCTAAAGAAAACCATCTCATTTAACCCTCCTATCCCACCACAAAGCAGTCATTATTATTCCTGTTTTATGGAATAAATGGTAGGCTCTTTCCTCCCACAAAAACTTACAACATTCCAGACCCCACAGATAAAAACAAAAGGATTTGGTGTTTACCTAAGATTGAAATTATGTAAAGCATACTGTGCCTGTCTAAATAGATCAGCCTGCTGAAGCTAGCAGCACTGCTGAACGTGTTTAGTGATTTGTGAACACGAAGACGCTGTTCCAAATTCTGGCTCTGAACTTTACTGTCACGTTGTAACTGACCAATTTTTTTTCCATTTTTTAAAGTGAAAAGCTGAATCGAGTATTATTTAACGTTCCAGGAGGAAGAATGTCCGTGCTAGGCACCCCACCCCAGAGCAGCAAGGACTGGCCCAACGGGATAACAATCAGCCAGCCCGACACTAGAAAACAAACAAAATAAGCTGATAAAGATAATAAAAGATCGCCATGAAAAGTAATGTAAACAGGTTGAATAGAATAAGCACCAGCCTTGACCATCTGTGCATGGCTTGGATTCTGGATAGACTGACTCTAAAAAGCTGAGGAGCTAGTGGAAGAGAGGAAGGTGGGGAGGACCCCACTCTTCCTGGGAGCTGTGGCCTCTCGCTGCCGGAGCATCTCACACTGCGCTCAACCCACCACGGCTGGGAGGCACCGCCCCCTCACGCCGCCCACTGACCCTCAGCGGGGAGCACACACCCCGCCTGCCCAGGGCTCCGAGAAGCGACAGCCCCCGTGGCACGAAGGCCAGACCACCTCTGTGTTGCTCACTTGGGCCTCAAGGAGACAGAGATTGACCTGAAGCACCCTCTTCGCTTATTTCTGTGGCTAGTTTGTTAGGCACAGTAAAGTGCCTGGGACAGTTTGAGTTCTAATTCTACACGAAAGAAAACACGTCTGCGGCCATATCACGTTTACCGTCTACAAAAGTGCAGAGGGGTTGACAACTCCCCAATCTGCGGCTGTCTCTGGCGGTTTCTCGCATTTTCTGATGGGCTTGCCCAGTGCTCCCTGCTTGGAAGGGACAGGTCTCCCCCACCTCTCTCCACGTGCGCAGATGGGCTGCACACCTACACCCCTGGCGCAGCAAGGGACATGACGTGGAAAGAAATCCGATTCTTTCCCAGAGTTGGCCGTAGCCAGGCTAGCTGGCGGAGGGGGGCGGGGTCGTGGTGGGCTGCTCCTGACATCAGTCCAGGTGTTTGGGGGACACCAGCAGGAAGACAGGGAGGCAGGCCTGAGTCACCAGAACAGACGGAGCCCGACTCCTTGGCCCTTCAAAACCTCAGGACAACTCTCTAGAGGGACCATAAGCAGGGCCACATGGGAAAGCGAGAGGGACATCCAGTCTCAGAGAGGGGCAGAGACGAGAAAGAGAGAGTGGGAAGCAAAAGAGGGTGATGGGGTCAAATGTGCCAAAATGAAACCAGGCATTGCAGCACAGAGAGAAGGGACACACCTGGCACCCTCAGGGCTCCCTGCGACTCCCTTAGAGACAGGCCCGAAAAAGGCCCAGGGAGAACCAGAGCTGGGAACACTCCCAGCAGGCTGCTGTCACTTAGATGAGAAAAATCGAAAAAGGAGGAACGGCTTAGGCAATGCCCCCCCCCACCCCCGCACTTGCACAGCAACTACAACACCCAGGCACAGGGCCTCGCTGGTGCACACAGATGGCACAGGCAGGCCACAGCCTTCGTGTGCGAGTGCACAACACATACAACCTTCCAGTCCAGGACCCGAGGTATTCCACCTGCCAAGCGGCGGTGGGCACGCGATGCGCGCGCACACAAACTCGCGTCGGCAGGAACACACATACAGGCCCTCCGCAGGCTCACGCTCGTGCAGACGCACACAGCCTCCTCCACAACCGCCTGGCTGCAGACCAACCTGTACCTAAGGGACACACAGAAGCCCGTGGCCTGGCAGGAAGCCATGCACCCACGACCTCCCCGTGCGCGCACACACACCCTTACGGTCTCAGCTAGAGTGTGCACACACACTCAGGACCCGCCAGGCACACGCACGCACTCACAACCTGTCAGGTGCACAGCGTCCTCGGCACCTCTGTCTCAAGCACACACAAGACCTACAGGGCACAAGCACACTCAACCTGCCAGCAACACGCGCGCGCGCGCACACACACACACTCCCAACTTCTCCGTTGAGGGTCCGCAAACCTAAACTCGCAACGCGCCAGGGTCACCGCCACACGCGCTCCCCCCACCCCCGCGCGCCCTCCCGCGCGGGCGCGCCCCTCCCCCAGGCCCGTGCGGGCGCGCGGCAGCCAACTCCGGCGACGCGGGGAGTGCGTCCGCCCCCGGCCCGCGCCCCTGCTCACCTTTCTCGGCCGCGCCCCGCGCGCGGCCCTCGTCTTCCTTGGGGTTGGTCACCTGGGTGATGATGGCCGGGCCGTCCATGGGTGCGCGGCGCGGCGTCCGCCCGCCGGCCCGGCCCCCCGCGAGCCAGGCGCGCGGGGGCGCCGCGCGGGGGGCGCGCGGGGCCGCGGGCCGGGGGGGGCGCTCGCCGCCGCCGCCGCCTGGGCGCGCCCGCCGCCCGGCCCCGCGCTCGGGGAGAGGCGGCCCGGGCCCGCGCCCCAGCTCCCGCCGCCGCCGCCGCCGCTGGGCTCGAGCGGCCGCCGCCTCGTCACCATGAACCCCGGAGCCGCGCCCGGGAGAGCCGCGCACGGGGAGGCGGAGCGGGAGGCCGGGCGCCGCGGGAAGCGGGAGCGGCCGAGGGGGAAGGAGCGAGCGCCAAGCGCGGGCGGGAGGGCGGGAGCCAGGGAAAGAGGGCGGGCGGGCGGCCGGGTGGGTGTGTCCCGGCCCGGGGACCGGCCTCCGCCGCCGCCCCCGGCGCTGCCCGCCGGCCCCGGGCGGGAGCGGGCTGCGGGGGGAGGCGGAGGGGCGAGCGCGCGCGCGCGGGGGGCCCGGAGCGGCTCCGGGGGTAGGCGCGGGGGGCCCGCGGCGGGGGAGGCGACGCGGGGAGGAGTCTGGCCGGCGCCGGGGGCTAAGCGGGGGCCCGCGGGCGAGCGGGCGGGGCTCGGGGGGGCGTGCGCTGCACGACCCGGGGGCCGCGGCCGCGAGTCTGGGCCCTGAGGAGGGACGGTTCCCGCGAGGAGGCCGGGGGTGGGGGACGTGTCCCGTGGGGGTGTCTCGGGGGGGATGCTGGGTGAGGGGCGTCCGGGTGCGGGGCCCGACGAGTCAGCGGCGCGGGCGCCGTGGGCCGCGCGGTGCGGCTGACGAGCGGCGGCGCACACGCTGAGGCGGGCCGCCGGGGGCCCCGGGCGCTCGCGTGAGGAAGCGCGCGGGGGCGAGCGGGGCGGCCGGGGGGTCGCGGAGCCGAGAGTGAGCGGGAGTGAGGAGCCGGAGGCCGTGGTCGGGACTCGGGGAGCCAGGCGTGAGGTGCGGGCGGCACCCGCATCCGCATCGGGCCCGAGAGCCTGGGAGCCGGGCGGCGGGTCCTCGAGGACCGATCTCCTGGGACGTGGGGGCACCGGCGTCGAGGGGGGCCTGGGCAATTGGCATTTCCGGGTGTCCTGCAATGAGGGGGTGGGGAGCCGGCCGTGGGCTGAGGAAAAGACGGCGCCTGTGGCGGGCCTAGCCGGGCAGACCCTGTGCTTCTGAAGAGCCGCCGGCCACCGTCAGGCCTGGAGCGACGGCCGGAGCACGCGCACGACGGCTCGGTGCCCCCTCAGCCTCGGAGGCCCAGGGCCCTTTGCGCGCCAGCGCCTTCTCGTTCCAACTTGGAAGCCGCACAGCCGGCCTTGGAAGCCAGGGGGCGGGGCAGTGCCGCAGGAGGGCGGGTCCGGGGGCGGGGCGGTGGCCCTCGCGCGCGCTCTCCACCAATCGGGAGGGGCTGCGGGGCGTGACGTGTAGGCAAGGCTGAGGGGGCGACCTGCGGCCTACAGCGCGCGCCTCCCCGCGCGGGGTTGCGCGCGCACTTCGGGCCTTGTAGGCGCGTTTAACCCCGCGGTGACTTTAAAAGACGTGCCATTGGTAGGTCCTTTCTCGCTCCTGCGTACGTCCTGGAGCCGGGAGCTGCTTGCAGCCCGGTCGCGTGCGCCCCGAGGGAACCCGCGAGCCTCTCCGAAGTTTTCCAGAGCGCTCCCGGAAGCCCTGCGCCAGGGCAGCCCGGTGGAGGCCGCGGGGGTCTCCGTGTGGGAGATCTCCCCGGGGCAGGGCCCCTGTGGCCGGGCAGGTGCGGAAGCGCTTCGGGAGAGCTGCTGCAAGAGGTCGTTGGGCGAGCTGTGGGTTTGCTTCGCCCCCGGATCCAAAACGTCGAATGCCATCCTGGCTCTGTGCGCGATGGCGGGTCCTGTGCCCGTTGCCTTGGCAGGTGGTCATGCTTGAGTACCTGTTCGTCCGAGGGCACCTTTGGGACCCCAGCGGGTTGCCGGGGGTGGGCGAGATCTGAGGATTGAGGAACGGAAGCTCTTGGCGAGCATACTGGGGGAAAGTTTCCGGTGGTTGGGGTGCAAGGCTCTGGTGGCGTGCAGGGCTCCTGTCGAGCAGAGCCTTGTAACTCAGGAAAGGTATCGGGGATTTCCTTTCTCTGAGGACTGTGGGAATGACATGCTCAGATAAGTCTTTAGAAGGTTCCTACTAACAGATTGGGTCGGAGGCAGGCGAGAGGCAGGGAAAGACCACAGAAGACGCCACGTTGATCAGGATGGGAGCTGACGGGCTGCTCTCTGGACGTGCCGCCCCCAGCCTGGCCGGCCCTACTTTCTCCTTGCATCTCTGCCTTCTAGGCTGCGTCCTTCCTCAGCTCTGTCTTCGCTGTGGGCATCTCAATCTTGACTTTTGTGTCTGTTACTGTGTTCCTATCTCAGTGTCAGCTTTCCTGATCTTTCTCTGATTCCAGCGGCATGTGCCTCTGGCTCAGGGCAGCAAGTCTCCTATTGGGAAAGGAGTGGAAGTGGGATCTGGGCAGAGGGGCCTGGTGGTCCGTCAGTGAATAGAACCCGAGTCCGCTCACAGGTCTCTCTGCCCAGAGGTGGCTCCTTGGGACCTGGATGTGGCTCCTCTGGGCGGCAGTTCTCGCCGACAGCGGGCCAGCCCAGAGGTCGTTACTTACTCTTCAGGTATAGTTTTGGGTGCCTTCAGTGTGCAGGCTTGGGCCGAATGCAGGAGACACTGCTCTCAGGGGGCTCCTAGCCTCATGGAAGATGCAGAGAAATAATCAGGGGGCACAGGGTAGCAATGATCCATGCTCCTGGCAGTCCGGGAGGCCTCACAGAGGGTGTGACGCTCGCGAAGGCGACTTCGGAGCCCACAGTGTCCCGGGGAAGAGGACTCTTCCAACCACAGCGTCCACGGAGAGAGCTCCATCTGAGGAACAGTAGGACATTGTGATGGAGGGAGAGACTGGGGTTTTGAGAGCCAGGTTGAGTTTGGACTTGCAACCTGTGGGTAATCTGGAGCCATTGATACTTCTTGAGCAAGGAACAGGTAACATTTAAGAAACTTGTTCAGTTCTGCGAGTTGAAGTGATAAAACAATTCAATCCAGGGCCTGAGGGGGGACTTCCTCTGAGCCGGAGGTTCCGGGGAGAGTCAGGGAAGCCTGAGGGCTTCTTTAGGCCCAGGACACCGTCTTGTCTTTCCCGTGTGGGTTCCCAAGAACCACCATTCCTCGGGGCTCACAAAATCTCCTCTTTTCGCCCTTAACATCCATGCTGCTCCCACAACATCCTGATTCTCCCCTTCCCAGACTCCCCCTCCCCCATCGCACACACAGTCCTCCAACCAAATGCCTATGTCCACCGACACCTGGGCCACCCTAGCCGTCTTGCTCTCTGCTGTCATCCCCAGGGATGCTGTCCATCTGTCCCCATGTGGGTCCCGTGCAAAGCATCCTTCCCACCTGTGGACACTTCACTGCAGAGAGTCCCGCCTCCACCCCCCCCCCACCCCCAGCCTGTGGTCCAGCGGGTGCAGCCTGCCCCCTGGTGGTCCCCGTGTTCTGAGGTCCTTTCCATGCGCCCAAATAGATATGGAAGTTGGACTCGCTGCCTGTCTGTTCCCTGGGGTATAATGTAGGGCCCGAGGGCAAGCTGCCCCCACATGTGCCCCTTCGGCATACTGATTAATTAATTAATTAATTAATTTATTTTAGAGAGAGCAAGAGAGCGTGTGGGGTGGTGAGAGGGAGAGAGAGAATCTTAAGCAGGCTCCCTGGGTACCTGAGGCTTGATCCTGTGACCCTGGGATCATGACCTGGGCTGAAATCAAGAGTTGGACACTCCACTTACTGAGCCACGCAGGCGCCCCTGGCATAATGATTATTTTAAATAAAAGTTACCTGAAAGCCGGCCTGTGCAGGGACCCTCGGACCCTCTGCACCCCTGAGATCCGGAACTAACTCCCCTGTGTGGAAGGCCCTGCCTGTACCAGGAGGTGAAGAGACATCCTTATCGCCAGCGATGGGAATTTTAGATCTCGAACAAGCCTGTTACGTTTACTAATTTCCTGCCCCAACCCAAAGGTTTTTCTTCGTCTTGTCAATTCCTCACGAATCTATTATCTCTGTGTCTAAAAAGTATAAAACTGCCCGCCGTGGGTCCCAATTTCATTATTGGGCCTCCATGTACACAGGAGAAAACTTTGGGGGTCCCTGCCCCCGTTAATCTGTCTCATGTCAATTTAATTTTTCGTGCAGCTGGAAGAACCTTGGACCAAGGGAACTCTCTCCCTCCTCCTCAAAACCACAGCCCGGGTGGGCTCGGTCGTGCCGCCTGCCTCACCTGCTGTCCTGAGCGGTGTCCTGGTCATCTTCCCCAGGGCGTTATCGGGGAAGTGCTCAGGAACTCGAGGGCTGGTGGGCTTCTCTAGGGCGTGGAAGGCACGAGAAACTGGAGTGTGGGCCCCCCTGGCAGCCAGACTTGGTTAGGAGATGAAGTGGCATTGGTGATGCTGGCCACAGGCGATAAAGAATGGGCCAGCTCGCCGGGGCCCGAACCCGGAGGAGAGCACCGCGGGCACAGAGCGGGCGGAGAGGGAATTTGAGGACAAGACGTCCTGGCCTGGGACAGACTCTGGGCCCGTGAGGCTGAGACGCCGTGTCTTCAGAAATCTAAGAAGGGTCACCTTAGGGCACCTACCCTCTACTTCCCAAATCCCAGACCTGCCCTGGCCAGAGAGTGTGGGTAGACTAAGGGGACACAGCCCGGTGCCCACACCCGCCCCGGGAGCCCTGGGGGTGGGGAGGGCATGGCCCCGCCCTGAAACC
>PJEM01012935.1:9232-43935 GCA_004023845.1 Helogale parvula
GGGGGCTTCGAATCCAGCTCCAGGGGGCCTGCGGCTTAGTTCGGCGCTTTCTGATGCACCTGAGGCTCAGCACCATGTCCCGGACCAGCGAGGAATGTTGTCTGCGTGCACACCTCCCGCGGCTGGGATCCGCGCTCCGTGAGGCTGGGGGCCCCTTCCCTTCACTGCCGCCTCCCACAGTGACAGTGATCAGCCTTGTTAACCCAAGGCCTTCCATCTCCGAGTTTCTAAAAGAAGCAGAGGGCCCATGCCAAATGCTACAATGCTCAGCATCCCTAGAGCTAGCCCTACCCCTGAGGAAGTCTGCCTCCCACAGGACTGAAATTTCAAGCCCAGAACCTTGAATGAACTCGGACCCCTCTGGGCTGGACCTCCTCCAGCCGATGGCTGCAGCGCCCCGGCCGAGACTGCGAAAGCTGATCGGTGATGAAGGACGCAGCCCCCCGGCAGCGGGGACGGGAGGCCGTCTGCTCTGCTGAACTATGCCGCCACGTGGGGGCCATCCCTTTCCGGCCAGGAAACCTTCCCTGAACAAAATAACTAAACAGCATCCATATGGTCTTGAACTCCTTCGTCCGTGACCCAATAATTCAGATCTTGGTGATGTTGCCCCAAAGGCAAAACAGTGGCTGTTTCTGAGCACGCACACACACGCACACACACGCACACACACGCACACACATACACACGCGTGCATGCACACACTCTTTGTCTATTGTTTGTCCCCCCACAGAGCTGTCAATGCCTAGTTCCATTGGTCCATACAAGGTTCTCATGAAATAACCTCTGGCTGGGTCAGCGGCACGTCTACTAATTTCAGGAGTTTCCTTCTGCTCACAGAGAGCTCCAGAGCCCTTGTGGCATTTGTGAAAGTGCAGGGAATGCAGACGGAGATGGAAGCTTCCGGGCCATCCAGTCTGTAATTCTGGGCTCAAGGAAGGGTGGGTCGTGTTCAAAAAGGGAAGGGACTCAAGAGCCTTCCTGGTACCTTCCGCAACACTCAGTTTCCATAAAGTCATGCCCGGCTTAGCCGTGTGGGTAAGAGCAAGGTTTGGGGTTTCTTTTCTGATCGACTGGGGAACTCTGTCCAAGTTATCTAACTGCCCAAAACATTGTCTGCTATAAAAATAGCACTTCTTTGGGGCGCCTGGGTGGCTCACTTGGTTAAACGTCCAACTTTGGGTCAGGTCCTGATCTCACAGTTCGTGGGTTTGAGCCCCAGGTCAGGCTCTGTGCTGACAGCTCAGAGCCTGGAGCTGCTTCTGATTCTGTGTCTCCCTCTCTCTCTGCCCCTCCCCTGCCCACACACATACTCTCTCTCTCTCAAAAATAAATAAAAGATTAAAAAAATAGCACTTCTTTATGGCACGTGGAGATGCACTGACAGAACACACGGGAGGCGTGGAGACAATGCCTGACGTCAGGAGTGTCAGATAGTATTTAATTATCATCTTTCCTTCATCATTGGACTGCACCTGGTTCTGCACCATATTCTCAGTGTGTGGAAACATAGTTACCGCCTGACAATCTGAAGAATGATAAGGAAAACATGTAGAGCCTGCATCTACACATCGGCAAGAACCCACACCCGGCTGTGAATGACAACTTGTCTTAGATTCCCTGAGGCTGATGCCCAGTGTTGGGCTTGTGTCTGCTAGCGGTCCCTAACCACCTGAGAGCAGGGCCTGTGTGTCTCTGTGTCTGCGTCTCAAGGACATAGATGATGAAGGATTCCACATGGAGACTACAACACTACAAAGAAAACCTGGATAAGTGGAGAGATATACCATGTTCATGGATTCCAACACTCAATGCCATCAGGATGTCAGTCTTGCTCCAAATTTATCTATAGATTCAAAGCAGCCTGATCAAAACCCTGGAAGACTTTTTTGTGTGTGTGTGGTAGAATTGATAAGCCACTCCTAACAGTTATATGGAAATGCAAAGGACCTAGAATTACCAAAGAATCTTTACAAAGAACAGCTTGGAGGAGCTACACCGTCTGACTTCAAGTCTCACTATAAATCTATAGGAATCAACAAACTACCATATTGGAGTATGGAGAGGCAAGCAGCTTAATAAAACCAGAATGAAGAATCCAGAAATAAAACACACGTATGTAATTAACTGAGTTTTTAAAAAGGTGTCATGGCAACTGAATGGAAAAAAGCAAAGTCTTTTCAACACACGGTATTGGTGCCGGCACAACTGAACACCCTCCACCCCACTTTGCACACGAGCCTTAATTTGCAATGTACTGAAGACCTAACAGAGAGAGGAGGGGGAGAGAGAGACAGAGGGAAGGGAGAGGGACAAGCACACAGAGGGAGATAGGGTTGGACATGGATGGGCCCCTGGAGAGATCGCGGGTGGGGAGGGGAAGGAAACCACCTCAAGGCACAGAAACGTGGAGAGAAGGGCACGGCCCTGGCCTGGCTGTGCTGCTCACACGGGTGGCTGTGCCTCTGGGCCCGTGTGTCCTTGTGCATCATGCACGGGAGCTGCGCCCAGTGCGGCTCCCAGCTCCTGCTGCACTGAGAGCGCCACGTGCTCCCACCACACCCTCCGTCAGGGCAGGTCACAAGGGTCTGCCCTCATATTCTGGCATACATTCAGTTTTATAAACTCAGTGTAAACAAAATTAACTGGAGAGAAATTTAAGAGGACTGTGACCATGAGAGAGAAGCAGGGCCAGCCTGGGGGCCGTGAGACTCAGGAATGTCTGCTGATGCCCTCAACCCACTTTCTCACGGTTGCCCCTACCTGCCCCGGTTCATCCACGGAATTTTTCTTGGGAATTTCCACAGTGCCTCCTCAGTGCCTCTCACATCTCAGTGAAGTTGACTCATCCTGATAGTTTCTTTCTCTGTCCCCAAGACGTGACCAATCGTATTTCTCTTCGGTGCATCCCAACGGTCCACGAGCGCCCGGGGTCTGACACCGACGACAGCCAGCTATCCAGATGGCGGCTGTGTTGTGCTGGGGAGATGAGTGGGTAGCGCCCCGAACACAGACATTAAAAAAAAAGTTCTGGTACATTCTTCTGCCTCGGGCTTTCCAAATGAGCCTTTACTCTAGGCCAATGCAGATTTCACCACAGACAATGCAGCTTAACCTCCATCCTGTTGAGTGGTTTGGTTAGAAACTTGTGGAACGCGTCTGGTGAAGTCATGTAACAGTTCACGGATCTGGACAGTGGACGTGCTGCTCTCAGGGCTCATGCACCACCTTGAGCCGGCTTGCCTGGGCCAGGGGAGGGTCCCGAACCACCGGCTTCCCCCGAGCCTCTCCGCCGTCGTCACTTCCTCTGAGGTCGAGAGGCTGCTGATTTCTCTGGAAAGCGACGCAGCCCTCGGGCTCTGGGTGACAACGTTCCGGAAAGCCGGTCCTGCGGGCCAGCGAACACAGACAGGGATGCTGTCTGACGAACAAGAAGGGGTGAGGGTCGGCTAAAGGAGAGCAAGGGAGGAGGTGCTGTGAGTCCCCGGGGGGTGTCATGGATGCGCTCGCGCACCCCAGCTCCTGCCGGGGAGCGCGCTGGCCTTGGCTGTGGGGTGAGGTCCCACGCCCGGTCCAGGATGACCTCCCGACCGTGTGGTTCCCGGGGGCGCCAGCCTCAGCCCTGCACACACGACCTCGTCCCTTGGACACGACGAGAGAGGAAACGGATCCAAAGGCCCAGCTACACCGTGAGCCACGCGACTCCAAGCACATTCACTCCCTTGCTGACTCATTCACACACTCACTCACTGACTCCCTCACTCACACTGTCACCTCCGTCCTGTGAACACGCTGCTCCCCCTCCCTACAACAGCGGCTCCCCAAGTGAGGCTCTGGACCCACAGCCATCAGCACAGCTGGAAACGTACTAGAAACGTGACTCAGACGCAGGGGGGCTCTGGCCCAGCCATCTGTGTCTGACAAGCCCTCTGGCTGCCCACGCCTCATGCGCCTTCGCCGTGAGACGGGTCGCTCCTGCTCCTGCTGGTCTCTCAAGGCAGGTGACAAGGAAGGAGCCCACACCAGCCTGGCGGGGACACAACAAAGCGGGATGAAGGAAGAGATGCATGAGCGAGTGAGCGAGAGCGTTCCGGCTGTTCCGGGCCTTTCCTGGGGGCAGAGCTGGGGTTCTGAGCGTGGGCAGGTGGAGCCCTGGCCCTCAGGGTGCTCTCCGTCCACTGGGGGACGCAGAGAAGGAACGGATGGGGCCCTTGTGGGCCACAGGGCCAGGGCGGACGGCTGCCGGGTAGATGCTCTGGGAGCACCAGCTGACCCCCAGGTCCGGTGACATCCGCACGGCGCCCAGACAGGCCCTTCTAACTGCTTTCGCTGGCTGAGCCAAAGCAACCGTTTTGGCTGCTGGAAGACGTCCTGTGACATGAGGCTGCTCCAGTCCCGGCCTCTGTGGTCAAGCCAGGCTGCCATTGTCACCAGGGCACATGGCTTCTGTCCTTCCTCACTGCTCTTTGCTTGGAAGTCCAGGCTTGGATGGATGATTCCCAGAGCAGCTCTGATCCAGGGTAAACAGGCCTTGTCTGTCACGACAATCTGGAGAAATGGCCTAAAAATAGGCCAGGAGGCTTGACTCATGGAGGGGGGGCACTTGGGGTCCAGAATTCCCCTCTCTGGAGATGACTTATTTGGGCTTGTGGAGGACGAGGAAGGTGACTGTCATGTGGTGACTCATCTGGGAACTCTTGGAGGCCTTTGATTCCTCCCAGGCGGCCGACCTCCTGGCCTGAGAGCACATCTCCAGACCCACAGAGGGGACAGTAGCAGGGGCCGCGGGAGGACACGGTCCAGGGTGGGAAAGGCCAGGCCCGGCGCTGACACATCCTCTTCCCGGCTCTTCTGGGCCATGAGAAACAGCCCTGCCTCCACAGCCAGAGGCCAGGCACGGTCTTCCCACTACTTACTCACCCTCCTCACATCCCGAAGTCCGTGTCTGCCCCAAGTTCCTGGGGCTGCTGTGAGGCTGTGCTCATGCCAGAGGGACAGCCTCGTCACAGCACACCCTCTCCCTTTGCTCCTGCATGAAGTGAGGCTCTTGATGAAGCCAGTGACCTCACATAGAGACCAGATGTGTGGGAATGGAGGCAAAGTCTAGACTTCTGGTAAGTCCTTTGACAGGTTCATGGTTTTCCCTTCAGCAATGATGTGTTGGTGGGGATCTCTCCTTGTCACTGGCGGTGAGTTCCAGGTCTTCTGGGGATAGCCAGTTCCTCTGCTTTCCCAGATCGTGAACTATCTTAGCCACATCACTGGGCACATAACATAGCCTGGGTGTCACAGTTATGTGACTGCGTTATAGTCACTCACCTAGCCAGCCAGCCATCCATCTATCCAACCATCTAACCAACCATCCATCCATCCATCCATCCATCCATCCCTCCCTCTACCCATCCATGCACACACCTAGCCATCCATCCATCCATTCATCTATCCATCACCTCATGCGCCCATCTAACCAAAAACACACACAAGATAGCTATTCTTCTCTACACCTGCACTGGGACCACAGGGTTGAATGAGATACTCCATTCTCTACACTCTCCTGGAACACAGGTTGGATGAGATGTGTCTCTCTATCTCTCTGTCCCTGAGAAGTGTGGTCCTTGGCTGGTCCCTCAGCAAACAGCTGCAGGGCAGGAGGCCAGCGCCGAGTGGGAACACAGCTGAAGGGCACCCGCTCTTCCTGGAGGGACATAGGGAAACTGGGTTACACATGTCTTGCATCCCAGACAAAGTCAGAAGCCACTTGCAGACCGGCCGGGGGCTCCGCGTGGGCGTGGGCAGCGCAGCAGGACAGGCTCACAAATGACCGTCCTCGGGCCCTGACCGGACTTACTCGGCAGCAGTGTCGGTGCCGTGGCACACTGGGCCTCAGGCAGGTGCCCTGGGACCGAGCTTCTGCATGGAACCCATGAGTCAGCAGCCGGCCAAGGACACTCCACTGTTTTTCCAGACTCTGAGAGCCACCTCCTGACATTTTGTGCCATTATAAGCAGTGACTTAAGCATCTGGATAGAGGATACAGGGGAATGCAGACAGCCAGGGCCAGGCCAGGGCGGCGAGCTGGGGGCGGCGAGGGCGGTGAACATTCCCAGCCCGTCCGCGTCTCCCCGCGGGGGGGGGGGGGCTGCGGGGGCTCAGTGACAAGTCAAATGGCTTTTGTTCCTTTTGTTTTTGTTCATTCCATAAAGAATTTCACTTGACTCATGATTTCCCAACCAGCTCCTTCTGCAGCTTAAGAAAGCAAGAGTGAATAATTGCTCCGGGTTTTTTGCTAGTTGGGTTTTTTCCTTCATTACTGGAATGTGTAAACACGCTGGGTTTTTTAAGATGAGCTGCCAGACCCCGTGTGTCGGAGACTGCTGCTTTCGGGCGATCGGCTGGCATCCTGGCTGGGGAAACCGGGCTGAGCCTTTGGGCAGGATCTGACCCTCACTGCGCTATTGGGGACCTTGGCCTGGGGGCCACTGGCCACACTGGGACTTCCGATCCATCTGTTATGAACTGAGCCATGGCCCCCCAAAATGGGTGTTGAAGTCCTAATTTCTAGGACCTCAGAATGTGGCCAAATTTGAGGACACATTCTTTAAAGAGGTAACTAAGTTAGAACAGAGTCACTAGCGTGGTCCCTGATCCAATATAACAGGAAGTGTCCTTTTTTTTTTTTTAATTCTTTTTAATGTTTATTTTTGAAAGACAGAGAGAGACAGAGCATGAGAGGGGGAGGGGCAGAGAGAGAAGGAGACACCAGATCCAAAGCAGACTCTGGGCTCTGAGCTGTCAGCACAGAGCCTGACACAGGGCTTGGCTTGAACCTACGAACTGTGAGATCGTGACCTGAGCTGAAGTTGGACACTTAACCGACTGAGTCACCCAGGAGCCCTTAAACGTGTCCTTTTAAGCAAGATCAGGACATAGATATGCACGGAAGGACAGCCATGTGAGGACCTGGGGAGAGGTGGTCATCTGCAAGCCGACGAGACAGCCCGGGAGGAACCTGCACCGTCCACATCCTCATCCCAGTTTTAAGGACCGGGAGAGAGTAACTATCTGTGGTTTAAGTTCCTGGTCTGTGGTGCTTTGTTACGCAGCCTGAACTGACTAATACACTGTCCTTCCCCCCCCTCTGCAGCCATGACTCGGGCCTTCCCTGCCCCCACCACTCCGTGACTGGGCGGTAAGTCCTCTCCTGGGTGTGACGGACGGGCCCCCACCCAGCCGTGCTCCAGCTTAGGGAGAAGGCGGCTCAGAGAGGCCCAGGTGGGGAGTGGGGCCCAGACAGAGAACGAGGCCAGGAGGAGCTGTGACAGCCTGGCCCTGGTTCTGGAAGGACTCACACCCCTGGGCTCTCCCCAGCACTGCCGTGGGAAGGCGCACCCGGCAGACTGCCAGGCACCTTCCCCTGAAGTGGCATCGCTTGGGGTGGGACCACAGGGCTGGGAGTGGATGGAGAATCAGCTGCTGTTTCTGAGAGACACCTGCGCTTCACAGGGCTGGGCGTTCTGGGGAGAGAACGGAGGGCCCCCTTGCCCTTGCCCACCTGCTTCTGCACCAGATGCTACAGGCCACAGAGATGACACTGCGACCCGATCCTCCCCAGTCACCCTCCCTGTGGGGCCAGAGAGAGGGCACACGGGTCTCTGGTGCTGGGTCTGAGCCCCGGTGGGGGCTGTGTGACCCCGCCACCAGCTGGCGGTGAGATGCCTTCACGATAGCACCGCATCCTGGGTAAGGCGCCTTTGTCCTGTTTGCACAAAGCCCTGCCGAGTGCCCCAAAGGCCCCACTGCTCATGCTCCGAGGTGCTCGGCCAGGTCCCCGAGGGCTTTGGGGCCTCGGCTATGGAGCGGGGAGGCAGCAGGCAGTATTCTGGGACACCCCCCTCCCGCTCCAAGGCAAGCAGCTCCACGGACGGGCCCGCTGCGCGCAGTCATGTGCCCCAGGCCCCTCCGAGCCGCCCCGTCCTGTGTTTGGGCCCCTCTGCAGGTACCTGCTAAATCTCTTTCAGGGTCTTTCTGGGGTAGACGGTCCTTTCCTCCCAAGGGAGGGCCCAACCAGAATTGGGGAAGGGAGGCCCAGCTCCAGAGGCACCCGCACCCCATGTCCCGCCTTGCTGCAGTGGCCCCGTGGTCAGGAAGCAGGCAGCACCGACCACCGGGTGCTGGGGGCAGCCCGGCCTCCTGTCTTCTCTGTAGTCGGGCTGGGGGCCCTGAGGAAAGACAGGCCTGCCCCCCCGTGTGGGTGCGGGTATGGACCGGGGCACCAAGACGGAGGCTAATGTCACCGCTCTCGGCCTGCGGTACAGACGGTGGAGGCGGGTGGGGATGCGGAGCCCGGGACCCCAGGTGGCTGCCCGGCTTCGTGTCACAGGGGTTCAGGCTTGGGGAGGCCGTTCCTGAAGGCATGCCCTCAGGACGGGGCGGCTCCCAGCCTGCTCGCTCTCTGGGGAGAGGCCCCCATCCCCCAGGTCCGGCCCGGCCTCAGGAGGCCCACGCCGCCCCGTCCCCCAGGTCCAGCCCGGCCTCAGGAGGCCCGCGCCGCTCTGCCCGCAGTGCAGCAGGTGCCAGGAAGGGCTGCCTTGAGCGCCGTCCTCAGTGGCGAATGCCCAGGGTGGCAGCACAAGGGGGGGGGGCAGCTCTTCCCACAACCAGGCATTTCTAGAACACGGAGCGCCCTCGGCCTCCTCGCCCGCCTGTCCCCTGCTGTGGGCCCTCACAGATCTCATCCTGCCTCAGTGAGGGGGTAGCAGCCTGCAGCCCGGGGCTCGGGTCCCTTCCCCAGCCTGCCTCCCGGGGGGCCGGTGGGCGCAGACCAGGCCCCTCTCTGTCACCCGTGTGCTCAGCTGCGCTCCGTCACACCCCTCCACCTCCCCCAGGTCCACATGGCAGAGCCCAGGCAGTGTCCTGGCAGGACAGGGTGGGACATCAGTCTCCAGACCAGAGGACGTCGGTGACCTGGTGCCACGCTTCCCTGCCCAGGGGGCTCAGGCACAAACCCATCACACCACCAGGCCTGTCTTTTGGGCCATGTCTGTGGTCCTCACCCGGGCCTTGAGAAGCTCTGAGATCGCCCTCTGAGTACAGAGAGTCCGCACTGAGCGGGGCACGCACGGGGTCTGGGGTCCGTCCCCTGAGCCTCCAGGCCCCAGACTAATGTGCTTCTCCCGAAACAACAGAAAGGCTTTGAGCCCACGCCGCTGCCCTGTGAGGGAAGGCCCACCAGCCGAGCGCGTGAGCGCACATGTGGCGTGCAGACGTGCACGGGAGCAGATGTGCCCACGGGCGGGTGTACCACACGTGCACCGGGACTCGTGTGGGAGGCGCGCAGATGTGCGTGTGAGCAGCAGCTCCCTGGGCGCGAGGCGCCGGTGCAGACAAGGTCTGCGCCAGGCCCGGAGGAGCCGGTGGAGCGTGTCTCCAACCCACGCCCCCGGAGAGGGTCGGCAGCTCGGCCTCGGATGCAGTGAGGCCCTGGTGCAGATGGGGGGACGTCCCACGGCACCACCGCGCCCTTCTCTCTCTGACGGCCTGGCCTCGGTGACAGGGGGCCCCGGGCTGCGGACAACAGCTGGCTGATGCGCCCCGTCTCCACGTTCCGTCAGGAGGGTCCCCGCAGTCGCAGAGACCCCTCCGGGCCACCCGTCCGTCCCAGCTCGGGAGGGACCAGGATAGGATCTGTGCAGCTCCGTTACCTGGGCCCCGAGGCCCACGCCGCGGTGTCCCCTACGCCCCCTCGGCTCTGGCACATGCTGGGCCCATGGCGGGTGTTGAGGCTGAGTGGCCGGCTCGCTCCCCACAGCGGACGGCACAGAGAGCCTGGCACCGGCCCTGCGGCCCTGCCAGGCATGACCTCCCCTCCCCTGCCGTGCACTCCTGCCCAGCCCCCACCTCTGCCATCATCACACAAGGACCTCTGTCCCCGTCCCTCCTGGGCGTCATTTCCACATATCAGGGGTGGCCACGGCATGAGCCCCGCTCCTCCCCCGTTCCAGCCAATGGGGACAGGCTCCCGCCTCCGCTCTGGCCTCGACTGCTGGAGAGGATGGGGTCTCTGTGGGGAAGACAGGAAAGTCCCAAGGTCACTCCTCAGCCATGGGGCTGGCTGCTCTGAGACAGTACATTCCCGAGTTTAAATGAAGTGGGATTTGCAAACCTCAGTCCCCAAGCCCAGGGGACCGGGAGGGAGGCACTGAGCCGAGAGAGGCTTCTGCAAGAAGGGAGTCTCTTCAGGGTCTGCCCCACCCTTGGGGAGCCCTCCTCCAGCCATCTTCCTGAGTGACACTGCTGTGGTCCCGCGTCCCTGTACAAGGACATCGGCGCCATTGTCCCTCCCTCCTTGTCAGAATCTGCCCCCCCTCCAATCCCCACCATCCAGCCCAGCCAACATGGACGCAACAGACACCCATCTCCCTCTGGGCACACGGGCACGAGTGTGCAGGGACCCTGCCCCGGGAGCTCCCAGTCTGGCGTGCGCCACCGAGAACCTGACAGGAAAATCCGACAGAAGGTTTTATTCACAGTTGTCACAACCCAGAAGCCCTCCAGCCGGTGAATGGATGAGTAAAGTGTGGCCCGTGCCCACGGCGGAACCGAGGGTGGCCCATGCCCATGGCGGAATAGGGTGTGAGCGGAACCATATCTGCCTTGGAGAGAAACGCACCATCTATGCAGGCGCCAAGATGCTATGGCTGAGCAGGAGCAGCCAGCCGGGAAAGCTGCGTGCCGTGTGATAGCCATGGCGTGACGTTCTGGAAAAGGCGGAGCCGCTGGGCGGGAGAAGGCTCAGGGGTCGCCAGGGGCTGGGCTGGGGGCGGCGGGGAGGGTCTTTGGGGCAGGGAACCACCCTGTGTGACACCACAGTGGCAGATACGTGTCCTCCTGTCCTCGAACATTTGTGTGAACCCTCGCCCTGAGGCACACCGAGCGGGGAGGGCAGAGGGGACGGAGATGGCACACGGACGCTCTCTGGACTCGGCACACTTGTTTACAGGCCTGCAGCTGCTCCAAAAAGCAAGTCTGTTAACTAAGGGAAAACATGGCAGGGGCGGGGCTTGCTCCCCACACCCTGTGCATCCTGGCGGGGATGTGGCTTGTGCCTCCCCTGCGATCCCGAGTTCATCTGACACTCGGCCTCCGGACTGTAACTCAGGCATCAGAGGTCAGCGACAGGTCAGCGACAGGGACGGGGGTCCTGGGGAGGTCCCGTCTCCCACTAGTGAGACCCCCCGGGCTGGAGGAGAGTGGGGGATGGGGCCCCACGGGGAGGCTTCAAACCCGGCTCCGGGTCTGCTCGGGGATGAACAGACTCCATCCCCTGAAAGGACCGGGCAATGCAGACGGAGTCCAGGTGCGGTCGGGTGGCTCACGGCAGAACTGGGGACACGAGGCTCCTTCTGGGGCCCATCCCAACAGGAGACTAACCCAAAGGCACGAGCTATTACGAAGGAAGGACATGGGGGCTCACTCTCCGAGGCCACAGGCTAGAGGGGCACATGGACAGACACAGGGCACACACATGTGTGCACCACATCGGGGCCGTGCCCTCGGCCTGAGACACGGCTGACGTTTCTGTCCTTCCACAGAGCCTTGGGCACAGGCAGCATCGCCCTGGACACCTGGGGGGGGGCGGGGAGTGTGGGGGAGGGGAGGGGAGGGCAGGGGGAGCAGGGGAAAGGCATGAGCACTGCTGACTGGATGCCGGTTTTATACCCTGCTGTGCTGACTGACATCCACTCTGTCCAGACCGTCCCGCCGCCGTCTGATGGGAACGGGGCTTTGCTGACAGCCACGCGGGGACCCTCAGGGTTTCCAGACCCACAGCAGAAACACCGCCAACTGCGAGGCTCCGAAACTCGCCTGCCAACAACACATGTGCGCCAGGGGTGCTTTCCACTGGCCTCCCCCAGACAGGCAGACCCCAGGGGCCCTCGGAGACCTCTCCTCCCTAAACGAGCTCACGGGTCCCCACAGGTGGACCCAGCCGGTCCCTCCAGCATCCTGGGCCAGAACCGGAACAGGGACCTTCCTTGGCCTGGCTCCTTGTGCCCTCGCCTTGTGCAGGGCCTTGTGCAGGGCCCTTCCTGCCCCAGGGTCAGGCCGCCGGCTGCTTCCGTGGGTGTTGAACCGTCTGATGTTTGAGCTGCCTGTCCGAGGCCCTGGCTCACTTGGGGAAGCTGATCCGAGTGCGCAGCACTGGGCTCAGGAACCCGCGGAGCTGCCGGGGGTCAGCACTGGCCGCGGGGGTCAGACGTGCGCCCCACAACACCGGTGCGCTCACTCGGACAGGGAAGAGACAAGTTCATATTTCAGCAGGGCACTTAAATAGCACAAGTTCCCGTGGAAAACCCACTCACGAACGGCCCGGATCTCCAAGCGGAGGCTCAAACCTGCCATGGGTTCTCGTGGCCCTGGGGTGGGGGGGCAGCAGTGACCCCTCACCTCGTGGACGAGTCACAGGCCCTTCCTGGCTGCCCCTGTCCTGCGTCCCATCGGGGACAGTCCCCATGGCTGGGGGGGACACAGGCCATCGAGGACAGTCCCAACGGCTTGGGGGACACGGCCATTGGGGACACCACCCTGGGGTGGGGGGGTCTGTGAGCTTCGTCAAACGCTCCCAAATCACAGGCAGCGGGGAGACGCCTGCTGTACATCCTGACACCTGCGTGCACGGGCCCCTTCTTCTCACAGAAGCTTCCAGAAGCCTCTAGAATGAGGCACTCAGGCTGTGCGGCGGTGTGGCCCCACGCCTGGAAGCCGCCCCCCCCGGGATGGGGGCGGGGCTGGGGCACTGCCTGAGCCCCGGGGCCCTGGCACAGGTCAGGGGCAGCGGCCTCCAGCCCGCTGCTCTCGGCTGGGAGCGGCTGGCCCGGCCTGCTCTGCTGCCAGGCCACGCGCGCCCCTGCTCCCGCTGTCGCCTGTCCACAAAGGGTGTTGGCGCAAGGACAGGAGCTGCTCAGAGGCCAAACATCACGTGGCTGCAGGAGGAAACGTGACCTCTGTGCGGGGACACGCCGGTCGTGTGTGGAGCAGCTTTGCCACATGTGCCGACCCCATGGCCACGGAGTGCGTGCCTGGGACCAACACCGGCCAAGGCGGCGGTTTCTCCACAAGCACCTGCGGGTGGGCCGGCAGCGTCCGGGTCTCAGCTGGACCGCACCCCAGTTCTGGCAGTGACCTTGGGGACACAGACAGCTGAGCCTCCCCAGCAGGGGCTGAGCAGGACGTGAAGTGGGCGGGGCCCCAGGACAGGGGCCCGTTGCTGCCAATCCCAGACTCAACCAGCGGGGCCGGGTTCTCCGACGTGGAGCCCACCCACCCTCCCTACTAGAGACCTTCTGGGGACAGCAGGTCAGGGGGACGGCGGGTCATGGGGACAGCAGGTCAAGGCCGCAAGGCAGTTGCATGGCCACTGGGCCCCTTGAGCGCCACAGATGAGCTGGGAGAAACATGCATCCGGCACTGGTGCAGCACACAGTGCTCTGGAGAGGCTGGGGGAGGGGCTCAGCCTTGCACCACAGCCGCACACGTGCATGCAGTCACACCTGCACACAGTCACACACATGCACGCCCTTGCACACGCATGCACACACATACTCATGCCCTCTCAGGCATGCACCCTGTGCCACAAGAGGCAGCAGAATCCCGCCAGCCCCACGCTGGCCGGGCCCAGCAGGAGGCAGACTGCTGACCGCGCCCTGGGGCCAGCCGTGTGGGAGTGGCACCGTGGCCCATGAGGGCGCAGCGGCTGGTGTCTGAGTGGTGGCATAGATCCACGGGCCGCCCGGCCGCCAGCCCCGCAGTCATCACGCAAACAGGACACGTGGGGCCCGAGCCCCCCCACCCCTCCCGGAACCTCGTGCACCTCACAGCCGACTTCCTCCCCTCGACTGACGGGACGGTGGTCCCACCGGGCAGGGGACACGCTGCAAACACATGTCCGCGCCCTCAGCAGGTCCCCCCACTGTTTCTTCTTAAGGAAAAATACTGGAAGATCGGTGAAAATGTTTACATTATTTTATCTCTTCATCCCGGTTTTGACTTTTTAACTTCCCTTCGGTTGATTCCTTTCAGCGAGACACAAAGAAATCCGCTTATGCCTGAAGTCTCAGAAAGATGAGCTCCTCACAAGCATGACCAGTGAGACGCCGCGCACGCGCCGCGGACGAAGGGGGCGCCGTAGGTACCCGACCAGCCTGTCCTCAAACGCGCACGAGACGCTGTGTCCCCAGCACGCTGGACCTGCTGCCCAGCCCTCGTGTCTTTGCGAAAACAGGTTTCCGGCTCCATCTCAAGCAGAGACGCTCTACAGGGAAAACGCTGGACGCATGGACAATGGCTGGCTTCGGTGTCTTTTTGTCCTTTGTCTACTTTTCTGTGTTTGCCAAATATTTTAGAAGGAGAATGTGTTAGAAAAACAGAAGTTACGGGCTTAGAAAGTTCCGGAGGGCCAGCCTCTGGAATCCGCTACCAACTGACCATCTCAGAGCAGAGCCAGAATGCAGGGGGCACTGAGCACCGTCCCAGGGGTCCAGCTGCAGTCCTGGGATGCGGGTGTTGGGAACCCCATTTCCAGACGGGGAGGACGAGACCCAAAGACACACGGCCCAGATCCCCGATGGTTCACTCTGTGGCCACCAGCCGGAGACCCGGCATGATCCTTGACTTTGGACTCTGCCCCCAGAATCCTGAGAGGAGACACGTCTAGGGAGGGAGGGGTTAGGGCCCCTCAGAGACGCTGCTGTGGAGTCAGGGCAGGGGTGCAGGGCCCTGTATGGGCCATCTGCGCCAGGTGAGGAGGGTGAGACAGCCTGGAGCGAGGCACAGTGGGCGCCCCGGGCCCCCTCCCTGGGCCATGCGCGCGTCCCCGGCTCCGGGCATGAGTGGGACAAGTGTGGCTCGTGCCTGGATAAGCCTCGCGGCGGGCAGGCAGCTTCAGAAACGCCCTCGCCAGGACCTTGGCTGTCGTCTGAGCAGCACCTGCGAAGGGTGGGGGCTCCAAAGAGGAGGCGGCGCAGGGCCTTCTGGGGCTGGCGAGAATTCCGCTCGTGCCCCTGCCGTGTAAGAATTTTCCAAATGTCTGTTGCTTTGAAATCCACGCTTCTGGCCTCGCAGGTGAAGAGTGTGGGGGTGGAGACGGGGCTGCGACGCGACCCAAGGGCCGGACGCGGAAGAGGCGAGCAGGAGGCCGCAGCTGGGCCTCTGCCAGGAACTGCGGGGGCTGTCTCAGAGCCCGCCCCTCTCCCCAAGGATCCGCCACGAGCCCCACTCTGGGTGCCCTGAACCCAGAGATCTCCCCGCGGAGGCCTGAGGGGAAGCCTCGGGGGAGGGTCGGTTGTCGCCCGGGCTCTGGTGCCCCCAGCTTCCCAGCCTCTCCCGGTGGGTCCCTCCTCCTCTTAAAGGGCCCCACCCTAAGGACCCCATCGTCCTCCATTGCTCCTATGAAGCCCCTGTTTCCAAACAAGGGAGGGACGGGGGACCAGACTGCATCTCATCAGGGGGACAGAGTCCAGCCCACAGCAGCTGTGCAGCTGCTCAGGCCCCCGAAGTCGTGGAAGGCGTTCAGAACCCCCAAACGCATAGCTGGGGTCGGCTCTGGCTGTGGCTGCGGAGGCCCGAGCCCTGGGAGGGGCCCGCTCTGTGCCCCGAGCCCGCGGACCTCAGGGGCAGCAGCTCTGCGGGTGTCCGCGCACTCATCTGCTCCCCAGAAGGCAGCGCGTGCCCTCCCCTGGGGAATTTCCGCGGGTCCCTGACCCCACCCTCTTCCTTCCAGTAAAAAGAGCCCCTTTATCTAAGGCTCCCTTGAAGTGCTCGCACAAGATCCCAGGATAAGGGCAAAGAATGTGTCTCAGTGTCAGCCCCGGGGATGTGCGTCCAGGAGCAGCAGGCATTCAGCCCGGGCCTGGCCAGCTTCGGAAGTCGGGGCCAAAGTCCTGCCAGGGTGCCATCTGCCAGGAGTTCTAGAATATTTAAGGAAACTTGAAGCGCACTCCTTAGGGCAAGGAGCCTGAGGGTGCCGCGGGGGCGCAAGGCAGAGGCGGGGCCAGGCGGGCTCAGAGCCGGGGCACCTGAGGCCCCGGGAAGGGGGGGTGTCAGCACACCCAGGCCTAGGTGGCCTTCTGCTCCCGAGCGAGCACGCACCTGTTCCGGCTCCTCTCCCGCAGGCGACCCAACACAGCCGGAAACACGCGAAGACCTCACAGAAGTGGAGCCGAGGGCACACACGCGCGCCTGCATGCGCGTCCTCACACCATGCACCCCACACAAGGTCACACTCAGCACACAGTGCACAGCGTGTCCCTGACTGATGGGTTTTTCCACGCAGACTGTGGCTCGAGGGGGCTGGTGGCAGCGGGACAGGCAGACCCAGGACTCCCCTGCGCCCCCCGCCAAGCCTGGTCCTGGCGGGAACGTCGCACCCTCCTCTGCTCCGTGGCCCCTGGGAAGCACAGCCCGATTCTGAGTCTGCAAGGACTCCCCCGCCCTCCGCCGGCTCTGAGCTCCGGGCGGCAGCCAGCAACCGAGGAGGCAGCTGGGTGGTGGCTTGATTCGAGGCTCTGGCCTCCAAGCTGCAGGCAGGTCTGCGCTGCTCTTGGCCCCGCACACGGTCACCACGGGACTTAGCACCTGGGCCCCCGCCGGTCTCAGACGGCACGTGCTGCGCACACAGCTCCAGGGGCTCCCGCCTGGGGCCTCCGGTGCCGCGGTGTGGCCGGGGGACCTCGTTCGGGCTATTTGGAAAAGTCCTGCTCCCTGGTCCTGAAACCCGTCAGGGGAAAATGCCCCCATGACGGGGGAGCCTCTGCTGGATGGGAGAGGAGGCTGGGCAGCCTCGCCGGGAGCACCACCCGGGGAGCAGTCTGAAGTGATTGGTTTCCTCTGTGTCATGGCCCTCGAAGCCTCACGGCTGTGGGAAGTGGTTTTGTGGGTCTCGGGACAGAGCAGCAGCGCTGGAAGACTCGGCCGTCTCCCCCAGTCCTGCTTTACGAGCGAGACGTTGGAGGACTCTGGGCTCTGTGTCGGAGCATCCCGCACGCCCCACCTGTGGCACCAGTGGGGACGCAACGAGCCCCACCCAGAGTTCTGGCTGCTCTTCCTCCAGGGACTGGCATTGGGCACGGGCTGGGGGGCGGGGAGGCGTCTGGCCAAAGCGTGCAGAGATCGCAGGCTTGGGGGAGAGCAGGTGCAGCTGGTGAGATGGAAATGGGCATGTGGAGAGCCCTGGAGAAGCAAAGTTTAGACTCTGGGGCCCACCAGCATGGGGGGGGGAATCAAAGAGAGCACATCAGACTCTCAGCTGAACCTTAAGGGCAGCAGAGGGGGAGAGGGCTGGCCAGGGCCACAGCTCCAGGTGACCTAGGACACCCGGCGGAGCGAGGTCATATTAGCAGAGGGAGGGGCAGGCCCCCTTGGAGGCAACAGCACCAACAGGAGCCTCGACAGTGTGCCTTACTCACAAGGTTGAGCGTTCAATAAAAAATTACTTGTCATCAGGGCCTCTGGGTGGCTTTATAGGTTGAGTGTCTGACCCCTGACTTTGGCTCAGGTCACGGTCCCAGGTCATGGGCTTGAGCCCCGCGTCAGCCCTATGTGAGTGGAGCCTGCTTGGGATTCTCCCTCTCTCCCTCCCCCACCTACACACACACTCTCTCTAAAATAATAACAACAAATTACTTGTCATGACAAAAGACAGGACCACATGTCCAAAAACCAAGAGAAAACACAGATCTTAGAAACAGGCCCCGAAGTGATCCAGATATCAGATTTAAAAGGCAGATTTAAATTTTTTTAATGTTTTATTTATTTTTGATTTAGAGAGAGAAACAGCATGAGACGGGGAGGGGCAGAGAGAGGAGACACCGAACCGGAAGCAGGCTCCAGGCTCTGAGCCATCAGCACCGAGCCTGATGCAGGGCTTGAACCCACGAACATGAGATCTGACCCGAGCTGAAGTCAGAGGCTTAACTGACTGAGCCACCCAGGTGCCCCTAAAAGGCAGACTTTAAAAATCACCATGCTGAGTAAGTAAATTTAAGGAAACCGAGGGAAAGATGGAGAAATTCAGCAGAGAGCATTCTAGAACTGAGGAAAAAAATACAATATCTGAAAAAAGAACACAGTTAGACGGAGAAGACAGAACTGGTAAACCGGACGACAGGCTAACAGTATCTGACCAGGTTGCAGTGGAATACTTCTTGGCAGTGAGAAAGAATGACATCTCGCTCTCTGCGGCAACCTGAGTGGAACTGGAGGGTGTCAGGCTGAGTGAAATAAGTCAGGCGGAGAAAGACAGATACCATATGTTTCCACGCGTATGTGGATCTTGAGAAACCTAACAGGAGACCACGGGGGAGGGGAAGGGGGAAAAAGCTACAGGGAGGGAGGGAGGCAAACCACAAGAGACTCTTAAATACCGAGAACAAACTGGAGGTTGGATGGGGGAGGAGGAGACGGGAGGTGGGTGACGGGCGCGGAGGAGGCTCTGGTTGGGATGAGCGCTGGGTGTTGTGTGGAAACCAACTTGACAATAAATTGTATTAAGGAAAAAAAGAGAATCTAACCAAGTGGAAGAAATAATGAAAAAACGTTGGAGACCGAAGGACACGGTTAACAGGTTAGACATGCAGTAACCAGAGTCTCAGGAGAAGAGATAAAGGAGGACAAAGAAGACTTGAAAAGATAACACCAGAAGCCAACCTTCCAAACCTGCAACACCAGAAGCACGATAAATACGGAGAGCCACACTGAAAGCGCTTCGTGTTAAGATTTCTTAAAACCAAAGACAAAATCGTAAAAATAGGCAGAAAAAAGACTCCTTGCCTTCAAAGGAGCAGCGATGAGACAGACCGCCAACTCCCGGCCGAGACGCTGGCGCCCAGAGTCAGTGAGGGCACCTTGGTGAGGGCGGAGCAGCAGCCGCCGGCCCGGAGTCCGTGCCCACTCACCGCGTCTGCTAACCACACAGGCATAACGGAGATGCGTTCGGGCAAGTAAAAACCGAGGGGCTCCGTCACCAGAAAAGCGCTTCCAAAGGAAAGAAATCCTAAAGGGGGCTCTTCTGACATAAAGAAAATGAGCCCGGAGTAAATGTGGAATTTCAGGGAGGGACGAGGAAGCAGCGGACAAGGCAGGTGTGTGGACACAGGCAAACGAGCGCTTCCTGGCTGCCGGCCGCACGGAGCGGCGGCGAGGGTGAATCGCGGGGTCCAAACACGCGGGGGAGTCACATGTGCGGTCACAAGACACAGGAGCCGTTGGGTTTGAAGAGGGTGAAGTTACTCCACGTTCCCAGCATGGGGCGCTGCAAAGTGTATTAGGTCACGGCGGGTCCGTGTGCCACAAAGTAACCGCTAAAGGACCCGTAAAAGTTAATAGAGGGAAGTAATGAAATATCTAAAATTTTTATTGATCCATAAAAGACAAGACATGAGGGAAGAGAGTTTATAAGAGAGATGAGTCAAATAGGAAACAATACGGCGGTGTGAACCCAAACGATCAGGGATTCACTGAATGCAGAGGGACTAGTCCAGTCGCTAAGACTGCTGAGGACCAGGTAAGGGCACAGACACCGAGCCCCACCCCTGCGCTGATCACAGCAGCCGTGCCTGACCTGGAAGGCAGGACGTCTGGAGGACAAGCGCCCGGGGTGGAGAACCATTCAGGTGGGAACCGAAAGCAACCCTGCGAAGCTATAGAAGGACCTAAGTGCCGCCCTAAGGGGGGAAGCGCTACCGGAGGCACAAAAGGGTGAATCCGCCAGGAAAATGCTAGAATCCTGAGTCTGTATTCATCCACGAAAACGTCAACAGGACGCAAAGCGGAGGCGGCGAGGCCCACAGCCGTGGAGGGACAGTAACACGCCTCCTCCAGGACGCCGGCAGCCCCGGCTCCCTCATCGGGAAACTGCAGCTTCTCAAAGGTGGAGCAGAAGGTGAACCCTGCCTTCATCCTCTTCGTCGGAATCTCTGCTTCGAGCCAACGGCAGATGGGACAGCGCAGGGCCCTGGCTCGGGCTTGCCGGGCTCCGATCGAGGGACCCCTCCGGAGGGCGCACAGGCTGGCTCCAAGCGGGAGCACATTCCCTGTGTTCACCTCCAAACTCTTTGCTTTTTTTATCCGAAGGTAACCTCCGTGCTTCCCCGAGGTTACGCGTTTCGAGATACGAACAGTCCCCTCTCAGAAAGATGAGGGCAGGGCTGGGACTTCCTGGCGATGAGGTGGCCACCGACACCGGAGTCTTTCTGCACCCCCTGACACTCACGCGGCTGGAGGAGAGCACAGCCCACACGAGTTCCAGGCCGCAAGCACCCCCAGTGACGAGGAATACCAAAAACTCACACGTGCCCGCAGGTAGAAAAATAAACGCTAACTTCAGAGCTGTATCTTGCGTTCCCAGCTCAGAAAGCTGGGCGGCAGTGGCGTGAGTCTGGGAAACAGGGCGCCGAGCTAGATGCACCCCCAGGAAGAGGCAGCCGTCACGGCTGGGAAAGTGCCGGAAAGAGTTCTGGGAACCCAGGGCGCCGGCCACAGGAGAGGACCTCAGACGTGCAGGGTGTGAGGAGGCTGCGTCAGTTCTTCCGGGGGGAGGGCGCGGCGGTGGGGAAATCTGGGGGGGGGGTTCGGTCTCACGGGGGAGCGCACAGCACCCAGGGCTCGGCGCTACCCGAAGACGACGATTCAGGGTCTCGTAAGCCGCCCCAACTCCACAGCCGTGTCCATAAAATGCAGATAGAATTCTTCACCCAGAAGAGGAAGAATCTGACACCCCTGAAGGGAGAAAAGAAAGTGTGGTCGGGAAGTCCAGACTTCGCGATTTTCCTTCTCGGCCTGGCCTGGCTACTTTCAGGGTCATCACAAACAGACGGACTCTCTCTGTGTGTGTGAGCACATGGGCGTGCGTCTGTGTGCATGTGTGGATGTGTAGGCGCGTGCGCGCACACACACACACACACACACAGAGTCAGACGGAGGAACAGGGATCTGGGGACATTGTTTAGCAAAAGAAAAAACACCAAAAGCTGTTACAGAAAGGAAACAGAGCAGGGGGATCAAGCCATTTCAGGCGGAAAACCTTCCTCTCCCCTCGAATCAAAATAAAGCAGAAGACAGTTCTAGAACACTCTGAAGGAAATGAAATATTCTCTAACGAGCATTTGAGTGTATGACAATCACTTTGAGCTGTAAATTCAAAACCTAAGAACAGAAACGACCACACACACACACACACACACACACACACACACACCCAGGAAGAAATGAAGTAAATATGGGCTGAACTCAAGAAAGGAAGGAAGGAGACAGAGTCACATATGAAATGAAGACCCACTAAAGGTGCTCACACAAGGACGATGTGGGTGAAAATGTAATGATGCTACTGAAGGAGAGAGGAAAACTGGACCAGGGGATGGAATGGAGATAGAGTCGAAAAGCAGAAAGTGTCAGAGGAAAGGAGACCGGAAGGGACGGCAGGAGGGGCAGCACACACAGCTGCGGAGAGAGAGGGGCGGGAGCTTCGGGCCCAGATCCGCCGGCCGCTTGGAAAACGTCCTCGGAGGACTGGCCCTGGCGTGCCTCCGGGAAGCTATCAAAATTAAAGATAGAGAAGAAGTTCCCAGGTCCTCTGGGCAAAAGTATCGAGCAACCTGCAAAGGCTAAATAAATGCACTGGACGAGCCCCACACGAAGACACGAGTCTTCACAAAGACAGTGAAACCCTGCTTCGCAGCGATGGAGGAGGAGCCTCCGCGGGATCCGCTCTCCTCAAGGAGCTGTGGACCCGACAACGGAGGGAACACGGCACCCGGAGAAGCGGGACCCGGGGAAGCGGGACCCGGAGAAGCGAGTGGAAGTGCGTCCGCACGTGGACGCGGGGGTGACGCTGGCAAAGTCCCATCTGATGAGGTTTGCGCCCGCTGGCAAGACGCGGTCGGCACCACACTGACGGCCAGGGTTGTAGCTGAAGGACCAGTGGGCAACGTTGACAGATCACAGAGCCGGGAAGTACTGGGAGAAATCCAGGAAAACACAAACACAGAGAGAGAGACCAAAACGCCGTGTATAGACTCTGCCCAGATCCTTATCGGACGCCTGAACTCTGCCTACCTCCGTTCGGCTGATGAGCTGCCAGCCAAGACAGACACACCTCAAAGCTCCGTACACAGCAGAAGAATTAGCGCAGCGTCCAAGAGCTAAGTGGAGTATTAGTTACATTTGAAATATTTAATTTTTTAGAGACTACAAACCACAAGAAAATTAAACCAAAAATCAGTAACAGAAAGATAAGTTGAAAATCCCCAAATATGTGGAAATTAAACAATGCACGTCTAAATAACAAATGGGTCAAAGGAGAAATCTCAAGAGAAATTTAAAAATATTTTGAACTAAATGAAAATAAAAAGACAACTTACTAAAATCTGTGGAATGCATCAAAAGCAGTGCCTAGAGGGAAGTTTATAGCACTGGCTACACATATTACTAAAAAGAAGGGCTAAAATCAGTAACTTAAGTTTCTAACTTAGGAGACTAGAAGAAAATAAGGGCAAATCAAATATGAACCAAGCAGAAAAAAACAGGAAGAATTAGAGCAGAAGTCAATGACAAGGACACCAGGGAGTCAGTAGAGAAAGCCAGCAAAGTGAAAGCTGGTCCTTTGGAAAGATCAATAAAATCGCTGAGCCTTGGGCCAACTAAGCCAAGATGAGAAGGTATGAATCACTAGCCTCAGAAATGAATCATAAGAATATTTAAAAAAATGAATCACTGCAGATCCCACGGAATTAAAAGCGTAAGGAAGGAATACTATGGAGAACTCTCTGATTACAAATTTGATGACCCAGAAACCATGGACCAGTTCCTTGAGAGACGTAATCTGCCAGAATTCCCAGGAGAAGAAAGAGACAATTTGCATAGGTTTCATTTATTTTAAAAAATGAATTAATAATTAATAACCTTAAAAGACAGAAAGCACCAAGCCCAGAGGGGTCCCCTGGTGAATTCTACCAAACAGTTAAGGAAAAAATTATCCTCTACAATCTCTTTCAGAGGGGACACTTCCTGTCACTCTGTGCGGCCAGCATTACCCTGAAACCAAAGCCAAAGGCACTGCCATCATCCCTCATGAGCACAGATTCAGAAATCCTCAATAAAATATTAATGAACTGAATCCAACAACGTATAAAAGAATTATACACCATGAGCAAGTGGGATTTACCTGAGATATGCATGGCCGATTGGAAATTAGAAATCAATTAAAGTATCGGTCACATCAGTATGCTAAGGAAGAAAACACAGGGTCACATCAATAGATGCAGAAAACACATTTCGCAAAACCCAACACCCACTCGTGATAAAACTCTCAGGTAAGTAAGAACAGAAGGATTTTTTTTTTGAGTCGATAAAGACTATCTGCCAAAGCTACAGTTAACATTATACTAGAAACTTTCCCACTAAGATCACGTACAAGGATGTCCCCTCTGGGCACAGATTCCTTTCCAACATCATCCTGGAAGTTCTCGTTAATTCAAAAAGACAAGAAAACGAAAGAAAAGGTACACAGATTAGAAAGGAAGAAATAAAACTCTTCACAGATGACATGATTGTCTATGGAAACAATCTGAAAGAACTGATGGGGAAAAAAACCAACCCTCCTAGAACTAATTAGTGATTATGGCAAGGTTGCAGGATCCAAGGGTAATAGACAAGAGTTGATGGCTTTCCTCTATACCAGCAATGAACAAGTGGAATTTGAAATTAAAAAAATACCATTTACATTAGCACTGCATAACAAAATACTTGGGTATAATTCTTGGAAAAAAAAATTTAATGTTTATTTTTGAGAGAGACAGAGACAGAGAGAGAGAGAGAGACAGAGAGAGACAGAGTGTGAGCAGGGGAGGGTGAGAGAGAGAGGGAGACACAGAATCTGAATCAGGCTCTAGGCTCTGAGCTGTCAGCACGGAGCCTGATGCGAGGCTCAAACTAATGAACTGCGAGATCATGACCTAAGCCAACGTTGGATGTCCAGGTGCCCCTCTAACAAAATATGTACAAGATCTACATGAGAATACCCACAAAACTCTGATGAACACAGAGAACTAAATAATAGTTATATTATTAGATATTCCATGTTCATGGATAGGAAGACTCAGTTCTGTCAAGATGTCAGCTCTTTCCAACTTGATCTATGGATTTAATGTCGTCCCAATCAATATCCCAGCAAGGTCTTTTGTGGACATGGAAAAACTGATTCTAAAGTTTATGTGGAGACGCAAAAGACCCAGAATAGCCAAGTCAATACTGAAGGGGAGGGACAGAAACAAGGGCTATACAACACCGCTAGACTCACAGCCCAGGGTGCGGCACTCCGTGCGCTGTTGGCACAAATCTAAACAACAACGGAAACACCACACACCCATCCAAAAGGCCCGAATCCACAACGTTGACCACACATGCTGGTGAGTGCGGGAGCAATGAGAGCTCTCATGAAGGCAAAACGGGGCGGCCGCTTTGGAAGACGGGGCGATTTCTTACACAGAGAAACGTACTCTTGCCCGCAGATCCAGCAACGTCCCCCTTGGTTACTTATCCAAGAGCACAGGAAACTTACATCCTCACAAAACCTGCTCAGGGATGTCTCTAGCAGTTTTATTCCTAATGGTCAAAACTTTGAAGCCACCAAGGTGTCCTTCAGTAGGTGATGGATAAACTGTGGGCCATGCAGGCAATGGGGTCTTTCTCAGCGCTCAAAAGACATGGGCTGTCACGCCATGAAAAGACACGGAGGAAAGTTACATGCATCTTACTAAGTGCAAGAAGCCAGTCGAAAAGGCTGCATGGGGTAGGATTCCTACTCTGACGTTTGGAAGAGGCGCAGCTATGGGGACAGTAAGAAGGTCGGGGGCTGCCAGGGGCTGGAGAAGAAGACAGACCGAACGCAGAGGAAATACTCTGCGCGGTGCTGCGAAGGTGGGCACACTCGGTGTACGTCTGTCCAAACCCGCGGATGCACGGCCCCACGCGTGACTCCTCAGCTGGCCGTGGACCGCGCGTGATCAGCACGAGTCAGCGCGGGCTCACGCCTGTAACGGGGGTGCCGCTCTGGTGGGGGTGCTGACAGCGGGGGAGGCTGGGAGGGATGTGGGGAATCCGGCACCGGCCCCTCTGGTTTTCTGGGGAACTTAAAGTGCTCTAAAAAAATAAAGTCTCAATAAAGAATCTCTATGAGCCAAGGACTCAACAGAAATAATAAGACTTTTAAAAGAGCAATATTTCCATGGTTCAAAAAACACGTCCCAAGGAAATTCAAAGGGCAAATGACAAATTGGGAAAATACATATATAACATACATCAAAATACATACATCAAAATACAGGGACAGTATCTTTCTATAGGAAAAATGAGTGGGGGTGGGGTGGGGGTGGGCAGACCCAATAGAAAAGTGAGCAAAGACGTGAAGATATAATTCACCAAAAATTTATTATAACGGCCACTATCCACATAGAGTTGTTCAACATTATTCACAACGGAAGTGCAAATCGAAACGGCCCTGTGGTATCAGGGCTCACCTCTCAGGCTGCAGCAATTTAGATGCGTCCCAGCCCCTGGGCCCCGCGCAGGGAACGCGGCCCGTCCAGCAAGCCGCGCGTCCGTCACCGCGCTCCGGGGAGCTCCCCGCGAGGACGTGTCCGCAGCCGCGCCGACGGCAGCCCGAGCACACGCGTACACAGGGACTCGGTGAGACAGGAGCCTGCAGATCCCTGGGAAGAAGCCAAGTGCCCGCAGGCACGTCCACGCGGGGCCCCTCGCGGCGGCCGTGAAAGAGCGAGGACGCCCTCCGGGAGCAGATACGGAGTGACCTCCAGGACGCGCTCTCGAGTGGAAAAAAAGGTGCGAAAGACTATCCATCGGATCCATCTTCCGGGTAAAACGAGGGGGAAGCAAGGAAACAGAGCATGACTATTTTTGCAAAGAGGATCTCGGGAGGAATCAACCAGAAACCCCTGAGACGGGGCATCCGCAGGAGGGGAGGGACGGTGAGCGGGAAGTGGGGCAGGGCCCCTCCGAGGCTGCCCACATGTCGCCAGCAGGTCACACATTCGAGGACGGGAAAGACGGGGCGGCTCCCCTCCCCCCGGGACCACAGAGCCAACGGGCCCGCGTGGAACTCAGAGTAACGTGTGGGGAGGGTAGAGCTCACCCGACTCAAGTGTGAACAGCATTTTTGTTAAAGACAAAAAGAAGCATAAGAAACAGTAAACTCTGGGCAACGGACGTGGTTTTCTCAGGGGTTGCGGCGGGCGATGCTGAAATCGTCTTGTTTGCTCCAGGACCAAGCAAGTAAGTCCGAGGACGGTGGAGACAGGAAGGGGCAGGAGTGGCCCAGGGTCTGGGGTCAGGTGCTGGAATTATAGCGGCAGGTGTGAACACGCGTGTGGGCCACACCGGGGAGGGCTGGGGGCGCCGGGGTGTCCTGGCCTCACGCAAGCCACGTGCCGGCGGCAGCAGGGCCGCCCGGAGCCCAGAGCCGGGTTTCTGAGACCCTTCGCCCCCGAGAAGAGGACTCTCGGGGGAAATGCCAGATGGCAGGGCTGTGGCCGCGGGAGATGAGCTGGGAATCTCTTTCTTTACGAGGAAGTAAGAAACGGCTCAAAGGATGGGCCGCATCAAAGGGACACGGATCTGGGACAATTTCAGCATCAAAACACAGAATAAAAGTAATGGGCTCTAGCCTGTAAAGCGAGATAAAAACCCTGAGTCCACACTGACACAAACACACAAACGGAGAAGGAACCTCTTCCTTAGAGCAGGACGCTAACACCCGCAGAAAAACAGGACAGAATTGGAAAATCATCATTTAGCAACGGTGACATGTACTGAGATTGATGAAGGACACGCATGTCCCCAAAGCACCCCCACCAAACCCTTCTAGTCTCCTCAGTCGGCGACCTCGGGCCCTGACGCCCAGAACCTGGGAAGGAGCCTTTGCAGGTGTGATCAAGAGACAAGAGACCAGGATGGCCCGGGGCCCTGCCTGCATTCACCTGGCCTCCCTACAAGGCAGAGGAGGCCCAGTGGGAGGAGAGGCCATGTGAAGCCAGAGACCGGAGGACGGGGCAGCAGCCCAGGGATGCTCCGCGCCCCGGGAGCTGGACCCGGCCGGCCGGACCCCCCCTTCCCCCCCCGTCCCCCGCAGCCCCAGAGGGAGCAGGGCCCCTGCCCCACCTCCAGACTCCAGCCTCCAGGGCTGGGGGGGAGAGAGTCCTGCTGTTTTCAGTGGCCCCGGCTGTGGTCCTTTGTTACGGCAGCACCAGGACCTACAATGTGCAGCCACTTCCCAGGGCAGGAGCCCAGCGGAACCCTAATCGGGGCGGGGGGGTGGGGGCGTCAGGCACCTCCAGACAGGACGCATGGAGGAGGGGCTCGCCGGGACCTCAGCCTTTGGGGGGCGTCCCCAGACAGCAGTCCTGCCCCTGCCCACGGGCCCCTGGCATCAGCAACCTGCTGGGACACCGGGCAGAGTCTGAGTGAGGCCTGGGGACTGTGTGTAGTTTTCCATGTCTGCAGCTGAGCTGTGCGTGCGGAGACCCTGCCCTTATCTGGACAGTCACACCTGAGAATTTCGAGGTGAAATTAAGAGAGAAGTTGGGGGGACCCCTACCTGCCGCCTGTCCTGCCTCATCTGCTCCCACGTCTGCCCAGTAGGGGGCAGGACACGGAGGAGCCCAACAACCCACCCGCACCGCTACCTGGGCGGCAGATGTCTGCACTTCCCACACCCCCGCCCCCCCCTCCCCGAAGCCCAGGGCAAGGCCAGCGGAAGCCCTCCATCAGGCAGGCACCGGCTCCCACGGTCCTCCCAGGGCTGCGCTCGCACGTTCAACACGGTACAGACCACGCTGTGGGCCACAGACCCACACGGCCGAGGGGGCAGGCCCTGCGTCCACGGGACTCCTGCGTCCTGCTCGGGGTCCCTGCCTGGGGCCTCCTTGGCGACCTGGAGCCTGCGGCGAGGCCCTGCCCCACCCTACCCTGCACCGCACCTGCCCCTGGGCGCCGCACCTTCACCCCGAATCCCTGGCGGCCCTCCCGCCGTCTGGGACCCTCCTCGGCCACAGCCCCCCTTCCTTCTCGGAACATTCCCCAGGCTTGGCATCCCTGCTGACTTTCCTTGGGTTTCAGGACTTCTTTCCAGATCCGTGTTAAATCCATCATTTTTTCTGGCCTCTGTGTGTCCCGATCCACATCGCTCTTCCTCAGGATGCTCAGAAAACGTCTCCGGAGACGGCGCTCCTCCGACAGCTCACGACCTGCGCTGTGGCGAGTCCCCTGCCTGGGAAGAGGCAGCTTCCGCGGAGGAGACGTGACCCTCCGCTCCACTCACTGTCAGGGTCGGGATCGCGGCTGTGCCTGGCGTTTGCGTTCAGGCTCAACCCTCAAAAACAAGGCCCTTTGACAACACAGCCAACGTGGGGAAGTCACCAGGAACGGAGTTTCCGGGCACGGAGCCGTCCTCCCGCTGCAGAAAGCGCTGGGCGCCCCTGTCCTGGGGGGTGGGGGGCAGAAGGCCACCCAAACCTCCCGAAGCAGGACTTTCTACCGGGAAGCCTCTCCGGGCAGTTTGAGGTTCTGTGTGCGGATATTATTTTCCTCGTCCACCATTTATTTTCCTAAAACGATGAGCTCCGTCAGATTCTTGCAGCAAAGACCTTCCAGTAACGTCTGGGGTGAAATCAGGGTGCTGGGGGGGACACCTCGCGACAGAAAGCCAGGCGCTCTGGGCATGCGCGCGGGTCTCTGCTGCCTCACCCACACCTCCGTGCAGCTGCTTTCCGCATCCCAGGCGCAGGGCGGGCACACAGGGGGCACGCCGCTCGCCAGCCTCCCAGACGCCCGGAGCCGGGCTGCCAGGCCAGCCTCCGTGTCGGGAGCCGCCACTTCTCCGGCAGCCAGCCATCGAGAGGCCGAGTTAAACCCGTGGGGACGGGAGCAGAGGCGGCCTGGCTGCGTGGGGGCCGCCCGCCTGCCCCTCGGGAGGGCGATGCCGTGTGGCCGGCAAGGCTTCCCACCTCTCCTGGGGCGTCCCCTCCTGTCCATGGAGAAAACCCCGCAGGACCGGGGGCCGAGCGGCTCTTCTCTCCACGTGCCCACAGTTTTCCATGAGGAGGGAGGGGCCCGGGCGTCACCGAGCGGGCAGGGGGCTTCGAGGGCGGCACCGGGCACCAGCCACACGCACACCTCGCCCAGGCTCTCAGGGACCCCCGAGCCGGCGCTCTGGTCACTTCTGCCCCCTCCACGGGGGTCATGATGGACTTCCTACAAAACTCTTACCTTCAGAATCTGCACCTGTCATGGGGTGGGGGCCCCCCAGAGTCCACGTGGAAGCCCTGAGCCCCAGCACCTGGGAACGGGGCCTCATTCTGAAACAGGATATTTGAGGACGTGGTTAAGTCGGGGTGAGGTCGTTATGGGGGGGGCGCTCACCCAGAGGCTGAGGTCCCCAGGAGAAGGCAAATGGATGCAGAGACAGACAGGGGAGAGGCCACATGAAGACGGAGGCAGAGGCAGAGGACGTGGCCACGGCCAGGGGACACCTGGCGACCCCAGGAGCTGCAAGCGGTGGAAGGACCCTCCCCAGAGCCTGTGAAGGGACACTGAGGACCTGCTAGCCATAGGGGCCTCGGTGCTCAGAGCCCACCTTGGGCCCTTCTGAAACCCACACTGCGGCCCCTCACGCATCTCCAAGCCCCCATGCTGTCCCTGACAGACGCTCGGGGACCCGAGGACCCTGCACGGAAGGAGGAGGGGGCATCGAGAGAGGGGTGTTGCAGGAGTGATGTGGGGGCTAGAGGTGGGCGCAGGGAGCCACATGGGGCACCACCTCGGACTCCCCCCCAGGGGGAAAGTTCTCAGGCCCCAGCACCAGAAACACCTGGAAACCTTGCCGCAGGTCCAGCCTGGCCCCCCAGGGATGGGCGCTAGACAGCTTGCCGGCCGGTGGAGGACCAGCATGTGGCCCCGTGAGGCTCACCAGCGCTGCTGTCCCCGGCCGGCCGCTCAGGGCCGCTGGCCTCCCCCGGAGCGAGCAGCGGAGGGTCTGCGAGACGCCGTGGGGCCACCGTCCCCGTCCACGCTCCCCGGGACAAATGCACGTGTGGAAACAGGAACCCTGAAACCCTGAAATGAGATCCTGCTTTGCCGTGCGAGCCTGCGGGTGGTCCGGGCCGGCCGGCTCCTTGGGAAGATGGGACGCTCACCAAGGAATGTCCGCCAGGAGAGGCGAAGGCAAAGGAGGCTTTATCCAAACGACAGTCGGCGCGGAGGCGGGAGACGGCCCCTCACAGCCACTGCCTTCCCGCTGGCGCGCTCGCCACCGAGACGGGGCACCGAGGGGCCACTCGCCCGCTCTCGGCTGCAGTTTTCCGCTGAAAACACTCTTTATAACTAAAAGGTCTCCTCTTTCTCTGGCAAAGTCCACCGTTGGCTCTCACATGGCCCTTCGGTTCTCGGGCTGCGGGATGCCCGGAGGCGGGGAAGCCGTGAGGACAAGCTCACAAGCCGGGCTGGCGCCCCTCGAGCCTCCTTGGGAAGCTGGGGCTCACCTGTGGCCTCTGGGGCTGGGAGGGGGCACTCTGAACCCACAGAGGTGGGTGCCCAGGGCTTGGCGCGTTGCCAAGCCCTGGGCTGTGACGCACAGACGCCCTGCCCCCGTCCGTGTGACCGGCAGGTGTGCAGGGGCTGACGGGTGTCCTGGGACAACACCCCAGCATCCTCTGCAGATCAGAGTGGGAAGCTGGGGGGCATCTTGGGCGTGTGTGTGGACCAGAGCTGGGGCATTAGGCCACGGCCCCCCATGGATCCTGGTGAGTCCCCCCACGTGGGGCTCGGGCAGAACCTGGGCTGATGCAGGCCACCAAAAGGACACTAGGAGGCAGCGACGCCCCTTGATGTGGGGGAGGAGCACCCTAACGACGGGCCACCGGCCTCCGCTCGCTGAATCCGAGCCCCGTGGCCTGGTGACCGTCGCACAGCGGTCACCGGAGTTAGTTGGCCGAGACAGACCCGCTAAGGACCGAGGCCAGAGTTCACGCCGGAGGCCGCAGGGCCGAGGCCGGGCACCTGCCACCCGTCCGCTGGTCCCCTCCATCCTGCAGCTCACCGGCCCCACTCTCGAGGTGCTCCCGGCTCCTGCTACTCCCCACCCCTTTGGCTGCTGCCATGTGCCCCCAGACACCGCTCTCTGACCTACACTGTCCCCCATGGTCACCGCTTGTCCTGGAAGCTGAACTCATTCAGAAGGAGCTAGAATTAAATAAAACCAAACATTCAGTTGTGGGGTTGCCGGGAACACATTTCGAGCGATCAGCAGCCACGTGGGGCTGCGGGTGCGGAATCCCTCCATCTGGGCAGGAGGCTCTGGTGACGGGGTGGCCCTGCTACAGCAGCTCCTCGCCCCCCGCCAGGCCCCTCGGATGCACCCCGGCTGGCCCTGCCCTCTCTCCCCTCATTGCTGACTCCCTGGACACTTCTATCATTTTCCTCCTTGCCTGCCGCACCGCGAGCTCTTAGTACTTTCTGAGTAACGATGGCCGGCTTTTTAAGCCACGCCCCCAAACTTGGTGACCCCTCTTCTCAGCGGTAGAGACAAGTCCCTTCCGTTCAGTGTGGGCCAGGCTTTGGGGTTGGCCTCTGACACACAGAAGGCCGTGGACGTGATGTTGCGTGATGTACGGGATGAGGTCCTCCTGCCCCCCTGGACGGCTCGCCCGGTGGGGGTCCATGTGGCTGGTGACCGAGGCCTCCAAGCACCAGCATAGAGGTGGACCCCCAGAGCCCCGGGGGCCTTAAGATGTCTGCGGCCAACCTGACAGCCCGGCTGAGAGACTGCGCGGCCAGCACCACCCCGCCCAGCCACTACAGGGCCCCTGGCCCGGGGAAACGGGAGGTGGTAAGTGCTGACTACATTCACCTGCTGTGGTCTGGGGATGGTTGTTACGCAGTGGTGCATAACTGACACAATATCAAGGGCTTTCTCCACACTGCAAACCGGGTTATGTCCCCCCAAACTCTGGCTCCCAAGCCCTTGGGAAACACACCTGCTTTTCCATTGAGCATTTAATCCCACGTGACCCCAGAGACTGTGTCACCAGTGTGTGCAGGGCAGGAGCCCCGAGGGCCCCCTCCCCGCTGTGCGCCAGGGGGCAGGAGCCCGTGGCCAAGGCTGGTCTGGGCTGCTCCCGTCGCCCACCCACCTGTGTGTTCTTCCCGATGCTTGCACTCCGCCGTGGAAGCCAAGAAGGGCAGCTCTGCCTACAAGTACGGTTTATCCAGCAGCCTCTGGGGCGGGGACGGCCAGCTTCCTAGACGCCGGTCACTGCAGTGAGGACCAAGCCCAGTAAGTCAGGGCAAGTGGGTGGCTGCCACGAGGCCCTGGGGACGGTTGGCCACAGACACAAGTCACGACCAGCTGCGGGGGATGGTCCTGCCCTGGACGGCCCGGGTGGACCGTGACCCAGACGAGGGGCAACCAGCTTCTCGAGAGCGAGCTGACCGTCCGAGTCCCGCCGCCCCAGACGAGCAGGGAGACGCCGCCCACAGACGCCACGTGGTCCCAGGGAGCAGACCACGCACAGCCCCCACTCTCCCCAGCCACCTCGCGCAGCGGGCTGTCCTCTCTGAGCACCCCCCGTCCTGCCCACGATGGGGGGGGGGTGATGTCACAGTGGGAAGGGACACCGTGAGGACCGCAGAGGACGGCAAAGGAGAGACACCCTTGTGGATGTTTTCTGCCCCCTTAGCATCCTCCCAGTGACCTGCAGTGATTTCTCCTCAGGGGCCCCCTTCTCCGGTGCTCAGGCCCCTGTGGGTGGGTCCCGGGAGAGCTGCCTGCCGCAGGCTGGTCGCCTCCCTCGCTGGATCTCGAGCGCTGCCCCCTCGGGGGCCAGTGCCCGACCTGCCCCAGCAGCCTCCCTCCTGCCCCAGTCCCAGCTGTCACTGGCAGGCCGGTGAGGCTCAGTGCCATCCGGACAATCAAGGCTGGATCTGAACACACAGCTCCCAGTCGCACCTTCACATCACCATCGTCCCCTCTGGGCCTCAGTTTTTCCCCACCTGCAGACGGAAAGCCGGCTGGCTGCCGGGTGCAGCAGGGCAGACGGAGGCGCGTCCGAGCCCGTCTGCTGCAGGAACCACACGCGGCATGGGGGACGTCTGAGCAGTGCGGCTGCCTCCTCTGGGCAGGACGGTCCCGGCTGCCCGAACCAGGCACGGTGGGACTGGCTCTGCGGCCATCTGTCATCCTCAGTGCTCTCTCCGGAGCTCCGTCCTGTCTTCCCAAACCCACCGAGGATGACCTCGACCAGCTTACATGGAACGCGGATTCTTCTGGGAAAGATTTCTGTTTAGAAAACTCAGGGCACAGAAACCAGCGAAAGAGCCACGGGGCCTCCTCCCGACTCCCTGCTCTGTTCTCCGTGACAGCCCAGGGTCCCCCACCCCAGGTCACTCACACCGTGTGCCACGGTCTACGGGTCCATCCCGTCGGTGAGCACCATCACCGCGTGTGCCGGGCCTTCCCGGGCGGGGCGGGGCAGACAGCGGCAGCCTCCAGAGTCCTCTTGCTTCCCCAGAAAATCCTAGGCCTCAGCAGCCTCATTTCAAACCATCAGTGAAAGCCGAATTGTGGGTGTTTAAAAAAATTTTTTTTAATGTTTTATTTATTTTTGAGAGAGAGACAGCGCGAGCAGGGGAGGGGCAGAGAGAGAGGGAGACACAGAAACTGAAGCAGCTCCAGGCCCTGGGCTGTCAGCACAGAGCCTGACGCGGGGCCTGAACCCACAAACCACAAGATCACGACCTGAGCCAAAGTCAGGCTTAACTGACGGAGCCCCCAGGCGCCCCGGAATCATAGATTTTCAGAACCACTAGCCGGGGCCCCCAGACCGGCTGTCTTTAGTGGTGCAGTCCTGGTCCAAACGCTGCACGAGACCCTCACCCCCTCGGCCTCCTTGTGCTTTTCGAAGGTGGGAGGTTTGGTTTGTACACGTTGCAAAATTCGTGCTCCTCCGAAAACAGATTCCACACACACGTTATCCAGGTCATGTAGTTACAGGTGGGTTTTAGGGAGGGGCAGGGCTGTGCAGGGATGTTCAAGGGGTGCAGGGAGGTGCAGGGAGGGGCTGGGTGTGCAGGGGGGTGCAGGGAGCTGGGGCCGGGGCTCTTCAGGGCTCCCATTTCTTTTTCCTCTGGCCCTGAGGGGCTCAGATCAGCTGGTGCGCTCACGGGCAAAGGTGATGAGCCACAGGAAGGCACCTCAGCCCCTCCCCTGAGTCTACCAGCAATGCCCCCGCCCCCCACACTGACCCACTGAGGAACAACGCCCCTCAGCCCTGGACGCAGGCCGGCTCCCAGGCCTGGCCTCCTCCCCTGTGGTCAGGAAGGGGCCCACCCTGTGGTCTGCAGCTCGTCCGGACCCGGTGCCTCCTTTGGCTTCCACACCAGGGCAGCTGTGGTCCTGGGGCTCCTTCAGGTAGCGATCAGCACAGGAGCCCTCAGGGAGATGAGGACAGGGGCCCCCAGGGAGATGAGGACAGGAACCCTCAGGGAGATGAGGACAGGGGCCCTCAGGGAGATGAGCACAGGGGCCCCCAGGGAGATGAGGACAGGAACCCTCAGGGAGATGAGGACAGGGGCCCTCAGGGAGA
>PJEM01012936.1:0-43834 GCA_004023845.1 Helogale parvula
ATGGTTTCTATCCTTCTCTGCCTGACTTATTTCACTTAGCATGACACTCTCAAGGTCCATCCACTTTCCTACAAATGGCCATATGTCATTCCCTCTCATTGCCATGTAGTACTCCATTGTGTATATATACCACATCTTCTTGATTCACTCATCAGGTGATGGACATTTAGGCTTTTTCCATGTTTTGGCTATTGTTGACATTGCTGCTATGAACATTGGGGTACATGTGCTCCTATGCATCAGCACTCCTGTATCTCTTGGGTAAATCCCTAGCAGGGCTATTGCTGGGTCATAAGGGAGTTCTATGGATAGTTTTTTGAGGAACCTCCACACTGTTTTCCAGAGTGGCTGCACCAGTTTACATTCCCACCCACGGTGTAGGAGGGTGCCCATTTCTCCACATCCTCACCAGCATCTATAGTCTCTTGATTTGCTCATTTTAGCCACTCTGACTGGTGTGAGGTGGTATCTCAGTGTGGTTTTGATTTGTGTTTCCCTGGTGATGAGTGATGTTGAGCATCGTTTCTGAAATGAATTTATTTCTAAGAAATCCAACTTCTCCCATTAGATACAGAAATTTCCAGGCATTTGCAATCCAAGGTTGTGGAAAACATTGGGGATATATGAAAATAGACAAAGGGGAAACTGTATATCAAACAGAGCAGAGGCTTGATAAAGTGAGTGACTTAAATGTCTAGAGAAGTTGAATTCTAACAAATGGAAATTCCAGGAGATAAATAGAAGGAGCCAATTTTACTTCCACAGTCTATACAGGGAATAGAAGTTCTTGTTTCTGAAGCAACCTGCAGTCATGGGCACGTCTTCAGCTCCAAAACAGTTGGCCATTACATCACTGGAACCCCAACAATTCTTTTCAGAGCACTTTTTATGTCTCTGTTTCTCAGGCTGTAGATAAAGGGGTTCAGCATGGGTGTGACCACAGTGTACATCACCGAGGCTACAGCACTGGAGTGGGAGCTCTGGGTGGCAGCAGAGCTAAGGTACACTCCTAGCATTGTACAGTAAAATAAACAGACAACTGAGAGGTGAGATGCACAGGTGGAAAATGTTTTATACTTGTCCTGAGCTGATGCAATCCTACGTATAGAGGAAACTATCTTAGAATAAGAGTAAAGGATCCCAGCAAAAGGACCACCACCCAGCAGGACAGCTGCAAAATACATCACCAAGTTGTTAAGAAAGGTGTCAGAACAGGCAAGTTGGAGCATCTCATTGAGTTCACAGAAAAAGTGGGGGATGTGCAAGTGTGCACAGAAGGAAAGCCGCAGCATCATTAGACTTTGTAACAGGGAATTCAGGATACACATGATCCAGGACACCAGAACCAGCAGTGCACACAGCCGGGGGTTCATGATGATCGTGTAGTGCAGGGGGTGACAGATGGCTACGAAGCGGTCATAGGCCATCACACTCAGGAGAAAGACGTCCAGCACAGCAAAGAGTATGAGAAAATAAATCTGTGTGAGGCAGCCTGCGTAGGTTATGGCTTTGCTCTGCATCTGGATGTTCCACAGCATCTTCGGGATGGTGGTCGATGTGAAGCAGATGTCTACAAAGGACAGGTTGGAGAGGAAGAAGTACATGGGCGTGTGGAGGTTGGGGTCTATGCTGATGGCCAAGATGATGATCAGGTTTCCAAAGACAGTGATCAAGTACATGGAGAGGAAAAGTCCAAATATGAGGGGTTGTAGTTCTGGTTTGTGTGAAAATCCCAGAAGAAAAAATTCTGAAATCCGTGTTTCATTGCTCAGTTCCATGTGGTAGAGGTGGCTTCTTGGAAAGAAGGAAATAACATGAGCACTTTTCACGTAAACTTTCATTACTCACAGAATTGAAATGCTACTTTCATAATTTGCAGTCCAGAAATTCCTTTTAATATGTTGTGTACAAATATGGTCCCTTTCAGGGTATCCTCTCTACCACATCTAATATGTTCTTCTTTTTATTTTCAATCAGCTTCTTTCCTAAGGGATCATATATTTTATAGTTTTATGGAGAAATTCATCAAGCATTTCAGGAATATAAATTCTGTGCTGACCGTGTTTCAGGCACTATCTAAAGAATGAGCATAACATGTTAAAAAATAAAAGTCCTACAATGATAGAGAAAAAATATATAAGCAAATAAGAGAATTAGATAACTTTGTAGATGCTGAAAGGTGCTGTGAAGAAAAGAAGAAAACAGGCATAAAACAGAGAGCAAAGAGGGCCTTCTATTCCTGGGGATATTTGAGCAAATTCTCCAATAAGGTGACACTGGAACACAGACCTTGATAAGACAGAGAGGTAGATGCAGGATTATGAGGGAAGCGTGTGCCCAGCAGAAGGAATGGCCAGTGCAAAGGCCCTGAGGAAGGTAGTTGTTTCAAATGTTCAAGTCAAAAAGCAAAGCCAGTGCTGCAAGGGGAATGAGTCTGAGGAAGACTGATGACAGACACTGCCATACATGGGATGAAGGAAGTGGCCTCTCTGCTACAACTGTGACCCCAAGGCACCGGGACGTCCTTGCCCACACTACGTCTCCCTCTGTATTCATCGTGCAACACACACATCGCATGAACTAACACGGATCCCCATCCTGCTCCCTTTTCTTGACTGAGTTCTGGTCCCTGTGTAGTGTTACCTCGATATTGGGAGTCCTGGCCTCCGTTGTGAAGACTGCTCACCCTCAACAAGTCACACACACACACAGGACCCTATGGCCTCCTGAGTTGTGAATTTCCTGTCTTTACAGCACCCCCTCCCCATCCTGGTTATGCTGAGAATGGATAGAATCCATGTAGACCAGATCAGCGATCCTTCCCCAGAGAAATGTAGAAATGGTTCCTGGGAATGTTAATTCCTAAGCTTCCCATGAAAAATGAAGTTGAATCTCCATATTGGGATGGCCATCTCCTGCTGGGTATTGCACAAACTTAAAAAAAAATCTTTTAATAAGTGGAAAGACAGAGGGGTGGTGAATGAAATGGGTGAGGCAGAGTGTAGGAATTAAACTTAGGAATTTCCTGAACTTGCATTGATGGGTTAACAAGGCATAAAGAAATAGAAAGACACAAGATGAACGCATCCAAGAATAGGTAAACAAGGTTAGGTCAACAGGGCAAAGACCCCCAGTGTATACAAACGTATAGGAATAGGAAATCTCGGGATGGAAACATCAAAAGTGACGTAAACAAGATTAGGTATTCAGGGTGGAAACACACCCCAACTTAGTCAATAGCAGAAAGATGCTTTCACAGGAAAAAAGGACCAAAATAGGAGAACAGGCAAATAGGACCATAGACTTCAGCAGGGCGAGGTTGCCCAGAGTGGAGCTAATTAGCAAAAGAAAGGTGCCTGTTGACCCTGGAGCCAGGATCTTGTTTTGTATTCACCCAAACCCATAACACCCATTATCTTTAAAAACCCCTTTCCTTCCCACCCGAGAGTTAATGTTCATGGTTTCATCGTCTCTTTGGGTAAGCCTTCTGATCCTAATAAAAACAGAGCAAGGACTCTTACTCGGGACTCTTGTCTCCCCCTGGACATTAGCCTCTCTTGCATTAGAATCCTGTGTCTGCTCTCTTGCTAGATAAGACCCAGAGTCTACGACAGCAGAGCAATGATCTAATGAGCTCAGTGGTCCCCGAGAGACTGTGAAGAACAATAATTTCTCTTGCTTCTGGCAGCTTTGCACCCGATTACATCCGCTGATGCCCAGCAAAAAATCATATGAGTACAAATTTAACACATCCAAAAGACAAAAGTAGTGATATCTTTATAATGTCAAACACCTTACACATGGCAGACTCAAGGGGAAATAATGAGCAAAGGGATAAGCCAACACTTCACAAAAGGAAGCATACATGATACAATAAAAGGTGGATATTTAAAATATCAAGCATAGAAGACTTATTTTTCATGTGCCTCTTGCATCATTAATTGGCCAATTCACTTTCATGTGGGCTGATAGAAGATGAGGGCAGTCCTTTCATCCCTTTCCTTTTTTTATGTTTTTTTTTTTTGAGACAGACACAGAGCACAAGCAGGGAAGGGAGAGCGAGAGAGAGAGAGAGAGAGAGAGAGAGCACAACCAGGGGAGGGAGCCAAACTGACTCCATGCTGTCAGCACAGAGCCTAACATAGGGCTTGATCTCACAAACCATGAGATCTGACCTGAGCCTAAAGCAAGAGGTCTCTTAACCAACTGAACCACCCAGGTGCTCGTCTCCCTTCCTTGTGTGGCGTTTTTGTCATTGACATTCTTGGACTCTGGGTTTGATCTTCTTTTCACAAACCCAATAGGTGCCCTCTAATCCTCATTCTGTATTTCATCCAACATGCAAAGCTTCCCCAGACCACGCTCTGTGAATCCTGCCAACATCACAACAGTCCACTTTTGTACACCAAATCAGTTATTTCATATGATTATACTTAAGAGCATTATCCAACCCATATGTATATTTTTTAATTTTTTAATGTTTATTTTTGAAAGACAGAGAGACAGAGTGTGATCAGAGGAAGGGCAGAGAGAGAAGGAGACACAGAATCTGAAGCATGCTCCATGCTCTGAGCTGTCAGCACAGAGCCTGACATGGGACTTGAACCGCAAGATCATGACCTGAGCCGAAGTTGGCTGCTTGACCGACTGAGCTGCCAGGCACCCCACCACCCATATATTTATATTATTGTTCTCTGTCCTTGATGTTACACAGCAGCATGCACTGGTGCAGGGATTCCACCTTCTTTATCCACTTTTGTTTTTGTCACAAAGGTATGTGAATATATGGTTAATATGAAAACCCGAAGAATATAAAAAAGTATAGAATTAAAAAAATAAGGGGACAATGAAACCAGGTTAAAAGGACTCTTTTCAAAACAACTGTCCAAAGTAAAATTGTTTGAAAAATAAAAACAAACTGAAATAGACTATAAAAAGGAAACTCTTAAGGATACCAACATGGATTCATAATTAAATTGTCAGAGGCCTATACATGAAAGAATATAATATATATTGTTCCTAGAATGCTCAGTTTTTGTTTGTGTAATGACTCAGAAATTAGGTCTCAATGTATAAAGACATTTACCATATGGCAAGATTGTATTTCAGTTTAGTTGGAAAAGGTTGAATTGTTAAATAATAGCTAGAATAAAGGGAGATCTAAACCAATGCTGGCATCAATGGATATCTATCTGGAAGAATATGAAATTGGTCCCCTCTCTCAGACACTTTACAAAAATTCAGAGGGTTATGATCTCCCGTGTAAGTAAAAAATATAATATAGCAGAACATCAAGGAAATTACATATAACATTGACAGGTGAGCAAAACCACTTAAATAAAGGCATAAACTCAGAATTAAGAAGATAGATTTATTTAAGTAACATTTAAAACATTTATGCTCAAAATATGTTCCAAAAATCAATGGAGAAACAAGGATCTCAGGAAATCATTTGAAATGCTGACAATGTTTTAAAAGTGAAAGAGAGAGAGAATAACATATGGGCATATAATAATAAAACCAATCAGAATGATCATCAAACACAAAGTTTGCTGAAATTGAGGGAGAGTTTGGGAAAGTAGCAGGAACTGTCTCCTTGACCCCACAGCCTGGAAAATAACTTCTGGGGCTGTTACATTGCTTGTAGTTGAAACTTTCAAATAGGAGCCAAAAAGTCATTCTGAATTTGTTGCTTAAGAGTAAGTATTACAAGGTTGAAGGTGGAACCTGAAAGCAGTTATGTTACAAATACTGATACTTTTTAACTCCCAAGTCTCTGCACTATGGGCATCCTGACCAGCACCTGCCCTGTGGTGGGGAGCAGCCTCTGCCTTGTGAGATGGTCAGAACATCCCCGGCCTCCGTACACCCGCCTCCAGTGTGACAGACAAAGAGTTTCTAGACATTGATCAATGTCTAGATAAAATTGAACCACACATTGAATTGAACAATCTCAACATATTTTTTTCTAGCATGGCCATAACAACAATTTAATGTTAAAGAATATGAAAGACATTCAAAAGTGTGAGTAGCAGCCACTCTGAAACTGACACAGCCACTGAATAAATACATGGATTACTTCATTAAGCAAACACATGCAGTGATCACTTGCGCTGGGCTACGTTGAATTGGCTCTCAAGTGATGACAGTGAATAATCTTGACTTCTATTCTCTCTGACCCTCTCATCCACGGCGCACTGGGCTGTTGGACTCACCTGGCTGGGTGGTCTGATAGGAAAGTCTTCTTGCAGAAGCCTGAATTCCTCCCTGGATAGCTGACAGACAGGAGAACAGGAGGTATTTACAGCTCCCTGTATATGCTCATTAGGTCCATTTCCCTCTTGTTACTGCAGTATGGTTCCCAAGTGGAACACTTTGCACGCAAAGGAAATTTCTCTAATGAATCATGTTCCCAAGCGACCCGTTATAAGTAGTGAATCCTCTGGGACACCAGGGTGACTCAGTTAAGCAATCGACTTGGGCACAGGTCATGATCTTGCGGTTTGTGGGTTCAAGCTGTGCTGACAGCTCAGAGCCTGGAACCTGCTTCATATTCCATTTCTCCATCTCTCTACACTCCTCCCCCACTCTCTGTCTCTGTCTCTGTCTCTGTCTCTCCAAAAAAAAAAAAACATTAAAAAAAAGTAGTGAATCGAGTTGGATTTTATTTTTTTACTGCTTCGCCTTGAACTTGCCTCCTTCCTGATAAGTAAATCTCCTAGCACCTTATCTCAGCTCCCAGGTATAGTTTCCGGCAGGTCTAAGACCCAGGGGTCCTGCCTGGGTTAGGTCTCTTTATTTTTAAAGCCTTGACTTGTGGTGGGGACCCAGCTATCTCCAATCACTGTCTATCCTTCTTTTCAACAGGGTGGAGAACTAGATTCTTCTGATCATAAACCTTTGGCACTACACACGTTGGCTTCCAGACATTCTTGCCATTACAATTGGGACTTTCTTACTTTATCTCAAGCTAAAAGCTCTCATTCAGTCTCTCTTAGAAAGTGTTTGTTAATTAGAAGAGGTATACTGAGGTCCCTGTATGTGCTACTACCTGTACTGAGCGTTTAGAGGGAATGTTTGATTCTGTTTTCTGCAACTGTGTTATCCCTGAGAAAGTACATTTCTAAACTCCATTCTTCATGCAAGACTAGTACTTGGTGGCATCTAATGACCTGTCCGAAATCAATGCTCAAGTACGTGGTGGGTCTTGAGTGGGGTTCTGGCAGGATGCTTCAGGTTCTCAAGCTTGGGACCAGTGGTTCTCAAGCAGAAATGAATTTTCCCCCAAGGATGTCTGGGAATGTCTGAAGGGATCCTGCTGAATACCTATACCCACAAACAGCACCCTCCAAAAATAGAATTATGCTGTCCCAAAGGTCTAATGTAACAGGCGAGAAAACCCAGTCTAGGTCAGCCCTTCTTCAACTTCACACTGTCTACACAGTGTTGATGAAGCCACACGGATCCTGCTGCAAACGCAGAATCTGGGTGATAGGTCCTGGGTGGCCCAGAGTTTCTGCATTTTTGACAAACTCTCACTTGTTAATTATGTGCTAGTCCCAGTCCCTGTACCACTTTTTGATTGGCAAGTGTGTGATCCTGTGGTAGGGGTCAATGTAGGGAGTTTAGAGGTCTCCTGCCCCCAAAATCATCCTTGCACATAGTTTTGAGAGAATAGTATATCCCTCATCCTAGAGGCTGTGTGAATTCCGTATTTGTTTCTTTTATATGCGGGCACTAGAGTGATGTGAAATAATACAATTGGGTTTTGGGTGTTTGATGTATCTATTACTTTATAATATTTATAGAACAGTGGACACACAAGGTACACAGGAGTCAGTGCATGACAGTGGGAGGTACAGGCTTCCAGTTACAGAATAAGTGAATCATGGGAACAAGAGGCACAGCATAAGGACTATACTCAATTTACTGTAACAGTCTTGCCTGGGGACAGACAGTAGCTTTTCTCACGGCGAGCAGAGCATAATGTGTAAACTTGTCAAATCAGCTGAAAAAAATACACTTTTGAAAAAGACTTTGTAGAAGACAGAAAAAGGGCCTCCCACATATGTCCACATCCTAATCAGTACCTAGGACCATGTTATTTTCTAGAGCACAGGAGTCAAGGTAGGAGATTGAACAGGACTGCCCCTCTCATGCCCCTCTCCTTCCCCTCTCCTGCTCTCTCCTCTCTCTCTCTCTCTCTAAAAATAAATAAACTTAAAAAAAATGGGGAACCTGGGTGGTTCAGTCGGTTGGTCATCCCACTTTAGCTCAGGTCATGATCTCACAGTCTGTGAGTTTGTGCCCTGCATCAGGTTCTGTGCTGACAGCTCAGAGCCTGGAGCCTGCTTTCGATTCTGTGTCTCCCTCTCTGTCTGCCCCTTGCCCACTCACATTCTGTCTCTCTGTCTCAAAAATAAATAAACATTTTAAAAAAAGAAATTACCCAGTAAACCAATTAAAGGTTATGTGACAGTCTTCAATTATATACAACAAGATACTTGAAATATCTACTGTTCTTTTTTGTGTAGCTCCTTTATTCACCAAAGTATACACTTTACATATGCAGATTACAGTGTGTAATTACACTCCAATGATTTAATTCAGTGGGGTCAAAATCTAATGGTGCATGGCTACAGCACAGGCAGCTGATTCTCACTTAGGAGGAGTAGGAGCTGGCACTTCTGGGGAAGAAATTGTTAGTATGGATGTACCAACAACAGAATTAAATTTAAGTAATTCATATGGTAAAGAAATTGTTTCTGTAAATAGAAGATTAACCTCCGTAGAGGAAGAGTAATTTGAACATAAATTGGTTGAAGACAGAAGAGCACTACAGCCAAATGAAACTCCACAGATGAGCCTTAGAAACACAATGTAGAGATTCACACCAGACTCCAGACCCATGAGGAGCCCAGCAGAGATCAGAATCTCTCCCCAGGATATGCTTCTATTTGAGGGTGAAGGTGTTATAATATCTCATTTGACAATGACAGCTTGTTACACAGAAATAACTGACTGACACAATAGCCCAAGTGAAGAGACCTGAGGCAATTAGAAGATCTGCTGCTTTTTTATTTGTGGCACATGATCTGACATTGAGGAGAGCAGTCATGATCGTTCTGTGATTCAAGTTTATTTCAAATGACTTTATGAACAAGTGGGCTCCTTTCTGGATACCTGGGAGAGTTTGAGGGACATGCATGTTTTGCAGAAACACTGGTGACCCCGAACCACATGCTGGCAGGACACACAGCTCTCGTGTGAAGTGTCCTCATTCATGCAGGTGGGAGAGATTTCAGAGCAGGAAGAAGATACAAAATGGATGAGGCTGATACTGTTCCTTCGTCATCCTTTAGCATTTGTGACAAATACTAGGAAAAGGAACTTATTTCCTGGAACAGTAGGAAGACTCATAATAGCAGGTAGAATTAGAATTTTTGAAGACGACCCAGGAAGCTAATTCAGTGATAAAACAGAGAAGACATTAAGCAATCCCTCACCTCAATGAATAAACCACTTCAGTTGAGGACAAATCTTCCAATAATCAATAAGATGCAAAGCATGAAAAAGAAATATTTTTTCTTTTAAAGATTTGTTTCCTCGTATTTATGATCTTCTCTGACACTAAGAACATATCCGATCAATCTATTTATTTCAATTTGTCTTTCCATGTTGACTCTACTTGGAGGTACATATTTGCTAATTAGTTTTTGCCAGTGGTTGTGGTAGACCTCTGGACACTGAACTGAATAACAGGAAAAACCAAACAACAACAACCACCAAACTAGAGTCCAGTTATGAAACACAGCAGCATGTTTGTAGAGTAAGTGACTGACATTAAGTTTTTGGTTTCTGAGGCATCCATTTCAAAGACCACCATTCCTATCAATATATTGCCAGGTGTGTGTCACAATGACTGTATAAACTTACAGGCCATGCCACCCACGAAGTACCCGGTTAGAAAGCTCAGGTAATCTAGATTACAACTCTGAGTGACCCCGCTTTACCCGTTCTGTGCTCACATTCCATTACGGGGCTTTTTGTATGCTTTTTGCTATTATTTTTAAGCACTGGAGGAAAATACTTTATTATTCTTTTTCTTTAATTCTATACGAGTGTAGTTGACACCCAACGTTACATTAGTTTCAGGATTACAATGCAGTGATTCGACGTCTCTATACATTATGCAGAACTCACACAGGTGTAGCCGACATCTGTCCCATTAAACGGCTATTACACTCTAGAAGACTATATTACATATACTGGGTCTTCCATTCTCATGACTTATTGATTCCATAGCTCTGATTCCACTCTCCTTCCCCCATTTTTCCATCCTCCAACTCCACTCATGTTTTAAATTCACCAATAACAAATGAGCCCAGAAGCCCTTCACCCCTCCACCCATAGACCCCAAAAAAGCCAGATCCTTCAGCAGTGCTCTCTCTCTCCTTGTCATGTCTCCCTCCCTCTCTGAGTCTTTGGCCATCCCATATGCCCTCCTGCATACATGAGAAATAAGCCTTGTGTTTTTAGAGTTCTCTGATGGGTGTTGCCGAGGTGTGGCCTGTCATCAAACTAAGAACCCAAAGGCCAGTGGAGTCACAATGTAGGCTCTGGGCAGGGAAACATCTGCGGGCATGTCCACAGGCACACGGGTGCAGATGAGTGCCCAGGCTTTCCTACCTTGAGCATTGGTGTGAATAGCCTGAGGCTTAAACAGAACACTGTTAGAGTCCACAGAATCAAAGAGTACTTGAGGAAGTGGTGCAAAACAGATTGAAAGACTCCAGGTGAAAACAGTGGTTCTGTATTTCCAACCATAGTAAACTTAGGAAGAGGGCTTAGTGGCCAAGAGTAGGTTTTTTCCCCACATGAATAACCCAACTTGTGATTATTCTTTGCGGAAATCTAAAGAAAATTTACATGACATGCTGTAAGTTACTTGAAATAAAATTAATTAAAATTTTTTTATTAATCTTTACACTTTTTTTGAGAGTGAGACAGAGTGTGCACAGGGTAGGAACTGAGAGAGAGAGAAACACAGAATCCAAAGCAGACTCCAGGCTCTGAGCTGTCATCACAGTGCCCAATGCAGGGCTCAAATTCATGAACCTCAAGATTATGACCTGAGAAGAAGTTGGGCACTTAACCGACTGAGCCAACCAGACACCTGAAATGAAATTATTTTTAAGGAAGCCAACTTGCTCATTGTAAGATACAGAAATTTCCAGGCATTCATTATCCAAGGTTGAGGAAAACATTGGGGACATATGAAAATGAACAAAGATGAAAAGGTAATATCAGACAGAGCAGAAACCTGATAAAGTGAGTTACTTCAATGTATAGAGAAGTTGAATTCAAACAAATAGAAATTCCAAGAAATAAATAGAAGCAGATTCTAAATCCACATCTGATGACAGAATAGCAGTTCCTGGCCCTGAAGCATTGAGAACTGAAATTATGGGCATGTCTTCAGCCCCAGACTATTGGTCCTTACATCGCTGGAAAACAAATGATTCTTTTCAGAGCTCCCTTTATGTCTCTGCTCCTCAGGCTGTAGATGAAAGGGTTCAGCATGGGCGTGACCACCGTGTACATCACCGAGGCTGTTGCACTTGAGTGGGAGCTCTGGGTGGCAGCAGAGCTAAAGTACACACCTAGACTCGTACAAAAAAATAAGGAGACAACTGAGAGATGCGATGCACAGGTGGAAAATGCTTTATACTTGCCCTGTGCTGATGAGATCCCACATATGGAGGAAACTATCTTAGAATATGAGTAAAGGATCCCAGCAAGGGGACCACCACCCAGCAACATAGCTGCAAAATACATCACCAAGTTGTTAAGAAAGGTGTCAGAACAGGCAAGTTGGAGCATCTCATTGAGTTCACAGAAAAAGTGGGGGATATACAAGTGTGCACAGAAGGAAAGCCACAACATCATTAAACTTTGTAACAGGGAATTCAGGATACAGATGATCCAGGACACCAGAACCAGCAGAGCACACAGTTGGGGGTTCATGATGATCATGTAGTGCAGGGGGTGACAGATGGCCACAAAGCGGTCATAAGCCATCACACCCAGGAGAAAGACATCTAATCCTGCCCAGAGTATGAAGAAAAACATCTGTGTGATGCAGCCAGCATAGGTTATGACCTTGCTCTGAGTCTGGATGTCCCATAGCATCTTGGGGACAACGGTGGAGGTAAAGCAGATGTCCACAAAGGACAGATTAGTGAGAAAGAAATACATGGGCATGTGGAGGTGAGAGTCAGAGCTGACAGCCAAGATGATGAGCAGGTTTCCAAAGACAGTGATCAGGTACATGGAGAGGAAAAGCCCAAAGATGAGGGGCTGTAATCCTGGTTCCTCTGAAAATCCCAGAAGAAGAAATTCTGAAATTCGTGTATCATTTCCTGGTTCCATGTGCTGGAGGTGATGACCAGGGAACAAAAAAAGATAACACGACTAACTTTCTCAATAATGAACATGAAAAATATCATTGAAATTCTACAATTTTTGTTTTGCATTGAAAATGTCAATTTCCATAGTTTTGGAGTGGAATCTGTCCCCTCTCAAGAACCCTCATGCCATCTCTAATTGGAATTCACATCCCACCATTTGATTTTTCCACAACTACTCATCCATTCTATATTTTTAATGAGATATTCTGTCATGCATTTGAGAATTAACCATGAGCACTGACTAACCTCCAGGCAAAGAGTATATGTGTCAAGAAACAAAAGCCTGTAGGGTTCAGTGATGGAGAAAGAAGATAAGCAAGTGAAAGACCAGATAAAATATCAGGAGGTGGCAGGGGCTATGGAGAAAAATAAAGCCTGTGTAAAGGAAAGAGTGGATGGAGGTGTTATTTGTACAGTTTTTTCGGGAACACCAGCACACATTTAAACAGAGGCCTCAAGGAGACAGAAGGAGACACAAGATCTTCTGGGGAAGAGTGTGCTCCTCAGAGGGAACAAGCAGGCAAAGGCTCTGAGAGAAGATGTGGGTTTCTTAAAACAATTTTTAAAAACAAGGGTAGTTGATTCACCGTGTTACATCAGTGTGGGGTGTACAACACAGTGATTCAACAAATTTAGACATCACACCTGCTCACCACATGTGGAGCCACCGTCTGTCATGACACAATGCTGTGACAGTGTCACTGACTGTATTCTCCCTGCTGTGACTTGTACTCCTGTGAGACATCATTCTGTAACATGGAAAGAATTCCTTAACTGGAAGCCAGTACCTCCCACTCCCCTTCACCATTCTGCTTTGTGTTGGTTTGCTTATTGTTTTAAAAAACAAAGGCTCAAGAGAAAGCCAGTGTGTCCAGGGGAATAAGCAAGAGGAAGACTGATGAAAGGCGATGGCAAGGCAATGTTGAGGAACGAGGTGGCCTCCTGGGTACTGATGAAGCTTCAGGACACAAGGAGCCCCTCCTTCACATGGTGTCCTTGCACCATATTAATTCTGTTTCCAAGGAATCTTTGAATAGAAATAGGTGCCCTTCTTATCTTCATTGTTGGGTAATTATCTGGTACCTGTATTTTAAGGGTCACATATTGGAGATACGGGCTCCCTTAAGAACTGCTCATGTCACACACACACACACACACACACACACACACACACACACACTATAGCCTCCTTGGACAGCCTCCTGTCACAACCAGACTATACTCATCTCCAGCCATGATAATTAGGCAAACAATGATGCAAGTCAATCTTTCAACAACAGATTGTCTTTTCTGTAAGATGTAAATACTTCCAAATTCCAGTAGTTAAGTGTCCCATGAACATGTAAATATAGGTCTCCATTTTAATATGATAATTTTGTTTCCAGTATTTACAGGAAAAATAAAAATTAATTTCAAAACTGAGAGCAAGAAAAGTGGGAGAAAGGTCTATCGAGCTCAGGTGGCCCTAGCGATGGGGATGAGAACGTGTCCCTGTATCTGACAATACCTCATCGCAAGTGCATCTACGGGATGTCCAAAAACATAGCAGCAAAAAGCAATTTATCCAGAAGTAGGAATGTCTTCAGGTTATCAAGACATCCCACCAGAATAATAGGCAGGGAAAGACACCCACAATTCACAAAAGAAAATACACAGAGTACAACAAAAATGTGGGATTTTAGATTATTTGCTAAAAAAAACTTTTCTAAATGATATAAAATACTGAACTTTTACAATCAGAAACTTGGGTTTTGGATTTGGGATCTACACATTTACTATCTGGATTTGGAGAACCAACCAAACTATTCTTTGTTTCCCCCCTTTAAATTCTAGTCAGTTACCACACAGGAACAGAATTCAGTGATTCATCACTTACAACACCCAGTGCTCATCACAGCAAGTGCCCTCCTTCATCCCCATCACACATCTAGCACATCCCTTACCCATCTGCCTCCATCAACCCTCAGTCTGTTCTCTATCGTTATGAGTCTCCTGTGATTTACCTCCCTCTCTTCCCCCTCCTTCCCAACCAAACTATTGTAAATGAGAATATCCTTCCCCAAATTGTAAGACTAGAGGTACCCATCCTGTTCAGGTGGTTGACAGATTTAGTGAATACAACATAAAGAGCTTAGCAAGGTTCTGTCTGTTGATAATGAGTGCTTGTCATTGGTGAGGAGATTTGACTAATTTTTTTCTTCTCTCAAATGTCCCCATCCCTTCCCCACCTCTGGTGCCCCAAATCCACAGCCTTATTTCAGTTCCTTGTCCTGTCTCCACCTATCATGGGCTGTCATTCCACCAGCCAATATCCACATCTACCTTGAAAGGTCTTTTATTTTATTTTAACTTTTTCTCATAGCATTTATTAATTCTTGAGAAAGAGAGACTGAACATGAGCAGGGAAGGGGCAGAGAGAGAGAAGGGGACAAAATCTGAAGCAAGCTCCAGGCTCTGAGTTGTCAGCACAGAGCCAGTGCAGGGTTTGAATTCACAAGCTGTGAAATCATGACCTGAGCTAAAGTCAGACACTCAACATAATGAACCATCCAGGTGTCCCTCGCCTAGAAGTCTTTCTCTATCACAAGTACCCTACTGCCCACCTCCCCAATTAAACCTGTTCCCAGCTACTCCCCTCTGGAGAATGAACCTTAAATTCCATATCTTCCAACACTTGCCTTGCCTCCCCTGACCAGCACACCAGCTTCGCATTCACACCACCTCACCCACATCCATCTCACAGACTCTGACCCTGAGTTGTACCTTTTCCTGAAGCCCAGTCTCAGGGCTCGGAGCCTCTACACACCGGCTTCCCTCTGCTTGGGGTCGCCCACTGGTCTATTTGGAAATTTTCACCTCCTCTCTGGCTTGAAAATCCCATCTCTTCTTTCAGAAGCAAGGAGTCATCTCTTTCATGAACCTTTGCAGGTGTGGTTTCCTTTAACATTGTCACAGAAAAAAAGGCTTTCTCTTGCAATAATATAGAAGTCAGGGTTATCATTGACCACACTTGTTCTCATATGGCCCAGTAATGGATGAGGCTGGCCCTTTTCTCACATATCTTTGGACTTCCTGGGTTCTGGGTTTTAATCTCTTTTTTGACAAACTCATTGGGCAACTCTCCTCCTGTTACTGTCCAACGTGTGTAGGCGTCCCTACAATGTATTCTATAACATCCTGTATGTGCCTCAAAAACCTGTTTCCTTTCTCCATATGGATATCCCTGAAGACATTATGTCACACATACATTCATTTCACCCACTCTGATTTCTTCATTTACTGTAAGATCCAAATGAGAAAAACCTGACCTGATTGCTCATTTTTGCTGTTTCATAAAGGTGTGCATTTAGGTAGAAACACATTTTTATAAAATGGAATTTATAAAATAAAAAGAATAGCAAGAAAAAGAAAAGCAAGATAAAGATGATGGATTTCAAACAACTGTGTTCATCATAACTGAATTTAAAAAAGACTCTCTTCTGCAACAAGAGATAGAAAATAACAATAATTTCTTCACAGTAACACAGGAGTCTAAATCAAAACAGAATGGTAAAAACCTAATAAAAAAGAAAGGGAAAATATAATTTATAATTATCACTGATTTTAAAAGTAGTGCAGATAGCCAAATCTAAAAATTACAATTTCCTTTACTCTGAACATAAGTGGAGTCAAATATGCTTCTGAAAAAGATATAAGTTGAATGCGAGAGAAATTCAGTTTCCACAGGACGGCAGAAGCATGATTGCTGGCTTAGAGAATCGATCCAATCACAAAAAGCAAAAGTAGTAAAGAGTCACAGACGTGAAGAAAGGTGGCAATACACACAAAAGGCACTTAATTACTACCAGGCAGGTTAAAATTAAGTGGGTGAGGGAGAAAATAGATTAATTGATCAATTTGACCACTCAGAATGTATAGTCTCACACAACCCAACAAATACATCTGTAATATATACAAGAATTAAGCAGCAAATAAATAGCAAACTTGGCTTAAAATTTTGCAATTATGTTTTTTGTTTGTTTCACATTTTTATTTACATTCTAGTTCATTAACCTCTGGGGTGGTATTGGCTTCAAGTGTAAAATTATTCTGGTGGAAGAATGCAATCAAAATGAATAAACAAATGATTCAGCAAGGATAACAACCAAAAACAAGAATGAGAATGCTCAGACTCCAGGAAACTAGGCAAAGAATTTTGACAGATAATTTGCTGCAGAGAAAGTAAATGGCTAATAAACCACAAAATATATTCTGTCTCTAGGCAATGAAATGATTGTCAAATAAAGCCCTTTAGCATATGCTTGTTGTGTTTTAATTAAACTTTTCCAGTGAATACCTAATGGAGAGAAGATTTTGTGAAATGTATGTCTTCATGCAAACCTGCAGTGGCAAGGGAGTGGCTCTCTCCATTGGCCTGGATCTTTCTAATGGACACAGAATATGCTCCAAAATGCTCCATCTTAAAAATATTGTTTAAATTCCCTCACTGCTCTGCACCCCCCTTCATATCTATAGTGTCTTTTCTTATTTCCTTTTACTACAAAACTCCTTGGAAGTGTTCAAATTTTCCTGGAAGACAGTACTCCCTATTCCTTCTTTAGTCTCATCCAACTGTCTTATTCCCACCACTTAGTTGTCAACAATAATCCTTGCATTACTAAGTTCAACAGACATCTCTTTTTTTTATCATATTAAAGAAAATGATTATGAGTGAATGAGTTCACCACACCAACAAACACAATGATCTCTCAGCTCTGGGACACGATGGTTAGGCTGTCAGGTGACCTCAGGTAAAAGTTTTCAGTTTCCCTTCTTCCAGAACCTTTCCCAAAATACCTGCTGAGCTCCGAGACTCACGTGAGTGGGGTCTCTGAAGGCAGGTCTCCAAGTGGGAGTCAGAATTCTCCCTGTTGGCTGGTGATGGAGAGCAAGCTCTATTTCCAGACAGCGAGAAGGAGTGCTAGGAACCCAGGTGTGAAAACCATGTCTCCTCCAGCTTCAGGTAGAACATGGTCAGGGTCGGCAGCAGAGAAGATATTCAGCGTCTCTTATGTTTGCTGTATATGTTCCTTATAACTGCTCATTAGACACATTTCCCATTATTACTCCAACCCCTGAGCGTATCTCCCCATGGGAACATATCTGGACAGAATGGAATTTTTCCTGTAGATTCTCTGTTCCCAGGAGATGAGATTAGAATTCAGATGTATCAGGGCACCTGGGTGGCTGTCAGTTAAGCCTCAGCTTTTGCCACAGATTATGATCTCACGATTGGTAGGTTCAAGCCCTGTATTGGCTCTGTGCTGACAGCTCAGAGCCTGGAACCTGCTTCGAATCTGTGTCTCCCTCTCTCTCTGCCCCTCCCCTACTTGTGCTCTCTGTCTCTCAAAAATAAATAAAATATTTAAAAAGTTTTATAAAGAATTCAGGTGTATCCAATTTTTATTACTCCTCTGAACTTTCCTGGCTTCCATACCTCTAATATTGAAATTTTTCACAGCCCTGAGTGAAAGTTTTTTCCTAGACTCAAGAACCTAGGTCTCTGAAACATTGACTTGTGATGAAACACAACTTTTGCTAGCTCTAGAAAATTCCTATTCCTTATCAACAAGCAAAGGTGGGTTCCTGTGCTATAAAACCATGGGGACAGTCAGGGAGAGGGACACTTGTGGGGAAGAGCACGGGTGATATATGGAAACCAACTTGGTTGGTTTTTAAAAAAAGAAAAAACCATGGGTACAACAATCCTTGGATTCATAATTCTTCTGACAAATCAATTAGGAATTTTGTATTTTTAAGTTGACATTCATAAGACCTTTGGTAATTCAAGCTATATTACAGAGCTGCAGTCATCAAGAAAGTATGGTATTGGCAATAAACAAAAACATAAAGACACATAGATCAATGGAAAGACCCAGAAACGTACCCACAATGGTATGGTCAAATCTTTGACAAAGGAGGTGAAAATATCCAATGAACAAATGACGGTCTATTCAACAAATGGTGTTGGAAACTGGTCAGAAACTTACAAAATGATAACAGACCACTCTAATACACAAAAATAAATGCAAAATGGAGGAAAGACCTAAATGTGAGACAGGAAGTAACCCAAATACCTAGAGGAGAACACTAAGAAATATCTCTTTGACCTTGGCCTTAGCAACTTCTTATTAGACATGTTGCCTGGAGGCAAGGGAAATAACAATAACAACAACAACAACAACAACAAAAAACGTGAACTATTGGGATCTTATCAACGTAAAAAGATTCTGCGCAGTGAAATAAACAATCAAGAAAATGAAAAGGTTGCCTCAGGAATGGAGAAGATATTTGCAACTGACATATTGGATAACTATTCCATTGTGTGTATGTCTGTGTGTGTGTGTGTGTGTGTGTGTGTGTGTGTGTGTGTGTACCACATTTTCCTTATCCATTGGTCTATTGATAGACACTTAGGTTGCTTCCATATTTTGTCTATAGTAAATAATGCTGCAATAAACATCAGGGTGCATATATCTTTTCAACTTAGCTTTTTTGTTTGCTTTGAGAACAGTAGTGGAATTATTGGATCATAGGGTAGTTCTATATTTAAGTTTTGAGGAACCTCCGTTCTGTTATACACACTGGCTGCACCAATTTGCATTGCTACCAACAGTGCACGGGGGTTCCTTTTCCTCCACATCTCATCAACATTTGTTCTTTCATCTGTATTTAATTTTAGCCCATTCTGACAGATGTGGGGTGGTATCTCATTGTGATTTTGATTCGCATTTCCCTGTTGATGAGTGATGCTGGGTATCTTTTATGTGTCTGTAGCCATCTGGATGTCTTCTTTAGAGAAATGTCTATTCAGAATCTCTGCCTATTTTTTAATTGGATTGTTTGTGGGGGTTTTTGTTTTTTTGTTTTTGTTTTTTGATGTTGAGTTGTGTTAGATTTTTATGTATTTTAGATATTAACCCTTTATCAGATATATCATTTGCAAATATCTTCTTACATTCATTAGGGGTTTTTTTTGTTTTGTTTTATTGTTTCTTTGCTATGTAATACCATTTAATTTTGACGCAGTCGCAATAGTTCATTTTTACTTATCTTCTCCTAGCCTTAGGAGACTTGCCTAGAAAAATGTTGCTACAGCTGATGTTAGAGAAATAACTGCCTGTGTTCTTTTCTAGGATTTTTATCGTTTCAGTTCTCGCATTTAGGTCTTTAATTCACTTTTAGTTTTGTTGTTGTTGGCAGCGGTGGTGATGGTGGTGGTGGTGTGTGTGTGTGTATGGTATAAGAGAATGATCCTGTTTTATTGTTTTCCATGTAGTTGTCCAGTTTTCTCAGCACCATTTATTGGAAAGACTGTCTTTCCCCAATATTTTCACCTCTTTTGTCATAGATTCATTGACCACATACCAATGAGATTATTTCTGGGCTCTGTCTTCTGTTCCATTGACCTATGTGTCTACTTCTGTGTCAATACCTTACTGTCCTGATTACAACAGCTTGGTAGTATATCTTGAAATCTGGTAGGTCTGTTCTTTCTCAGAATTGCTGTGGCTACTCATGGTCTTCTATAGTTCCATACAAATTTTAGTATTATTTGTTCCAGTTTTATGAAAACCACTGTTGGTATTTCAATAGTGATGGCATTGAGTCTGCTGAGTCTGCAGACAGCTTTGAGTAATAAATGGACATTTTCACAATATCAATTCTTCCAACCCATGAGCATGAAATATCTTTACAATTATTTATCTTCTATTTCTTTCATCAGTGTTTAATAGCCTTTGTAATATAGGTCTTTCACCTATTTAGTTAAATTTATTCTTAAAGATTTTATTCTTTTTGGTAAAATTGTAAGTGATGTTTAAAAATTTTTTTTTCTTTCAGCTGCTTCACTGTTAGTGCATAGAAATGTTACTGACTACTGGGTATTGATTTTGTATCTTGTACTTTACTGAATTCATTTATTACTTCTAGTAATTTTATTTATTTATTTATTTATTTAGTGAAATTTAAGTTAGTTAACATATAGTGTAACATCGGTTTCAGGGGTAGATTCCAGCAATTGCACTACTAGGTATTTACCCAAAGGATACAAAAATACAGACTCGAAGGTGCACATTCACACCAATGTTTATAGCAGAATTATTAACAAAGCCATATTATTGAAAGAGCCTAAATTTCCATCGACTGATTAATGGATAGAGAAGATGTGGTATATTTATCTATGTAAAGCAAAGAGATATATAGTGGAATATGGCTCAGCCATCAAAAAGAATGAAATCTTGCCATTGGCAATGATGTGGATGGAAATAATGTGTATCATGCTAAGTGAAATATGTCAGCCAAAGAAAGACAAATATCATATGATTTCACTCATATGTGGAATTAAAGAAGCAAAACAAATGAACATAGAGGAAGGGAATAAACCCTAAAGTAAGATAAAAACAGAGATGGAGGCAACCCATAGGAAAATCTTACCTACAGAGAACAAAGTGAGGATTTCTGGAGGGCAGGTGGGTGGTGGGATGGGCCAAATGGGTGATGGACATTAAAAAGGGCTCTTGTTGGGATGAGCACTGGGTGTTGTACTTAAGTGATGAATCACTAAATTCTACTCCTAAAACCAGGATAACACTAATGTTAACTAACTTGAACCTAAATAAAATCTTGGAAAGAACAAAAAGGAAATAGGGGTGTCTGGCTGACTCAGTTGGTAGAGCGTGTAGCTCTTGATCTTGGGTTTGGGAGCTTGAGCCCCATGTTAGCTTTAGAGATTACATTAAATGAAAATAAAGACTTGGAAATAAAAGAATACAATAAGTCATTTAAAAAGAGAGTAGGAAGAATTATCTAAAGTTATCATTTTATCTTACAATAAGATATATTAAATCATATTTGTTTAGGAAGAAAAGGGGAACATTAATCAAATGACAAAAAACAATGCCCTTCCAAATAATGGCTGAAGGTGATGCGACATTGAGAAATAGAAAAATCACCAAAGGTCAAAGGTATAATAAGGAATAACAGAAATGTGAAGACAGGATAGAAATATGTATAAAAGGTGACTTATTAATTCAAACGATGTAGAGAAACTTTCTACACTTAAAAAAGGAAGAGCAGAGAGGAAAATATGACCAAATGATAGGTTTGAGCACACAATGCATTAACGTTCCTGCTCTCCTCAAATCCATCTGTGTATAAATAAAAGAACTGAACAGTGAAAAAATAAGCTTGGTGAAATAATTCGCATTCTCATATTTGAAAAATACAGTCAAAATCAGGAATATAAATGCTCCAAAGCCACCAAGCAAAAGCATTAAGCTAGCACAGACAATTTGCAGTAGAGAAAGTCAGTGTCTACAAAACCCACAAACATACTTATGCTCAACAGTAAAGGAATAATTGAAATGAAAGGCTTTTTAGTACATCCCTTTTCACTTATCCCTTTTCACTTAGGATTTAGAGCACAGGTATCTGATTGTCACTTAAGAGGGGTGGGAGATAGCACTTCTAATGTAGAAGAAAGCCCAGTGTTAATGTGGATGTTTGAACAATGGAATTATATTTAAGTAATTCTCATGATAAACAATTTTTTTTCTATAAGTAGAAGACCAACTTCCATGTACAAATGTTGGTAAAAAAAGCCCATAAATTGGCTATAGATGAAAAGAGCACTACAGACGAATGATACACCATGGATGAGCCTTGGAGCACAACGTAGAGATTCACTCCTGACTTCAGACCACGAGGAGTCCAGCAGGGATCAGAACCTCTCTCCAGCATATAATTACATTTCTTTGTAAAGGTATTATGATATCTCACTTGACAAGTACAGCCTGTTACACATCAATAGCTGACTGACACAATAACCCAAGCGAACAGACCTGAGGCAATTAGAAGATGTGCTGCTTTTTTAAAAGTTTATTTATTTATTTGAGAGAGAGAGGGTGTGTGCGAGTGATGGAAGGACAGAGAGGGAGAGAGAATCCCAAGCAAGCTCCATGCAGTGAGCAGCAGAGCCCAATGTGGGGCTCGATCTCATCAGTTGTGAGATCATGACCTGATCTGAAACCAAGAATTGGGTACTCAACTAACTGAGCGACCTAGAGGCCCCGAAAGATGTGCTGCTTTTTATTTATGGCATATGATATGACAATTAAGGAGCACAGTCATTATCATTCTGCTAACCTAGTTTATTTCCAATGACTTTGTGAACAAGTGACTAAGCATGGGCTCCTTTCTGGGTAACTGGGAGCATTTGAAGGACGTGCACATTTATGTAGAACTGGTGACCATGAATCAGATGACTGCCAGGACATCCAGCTCTCCTGTGAGGCATCCTCTGGTCATGCAGGTGGAAGAGATTTCAGTGCAGGAAGGAGACACGAAATGGATGAGGCTGATACTGCTCATTAGCCATCCCTTAGCATTTGTGACAACTCCTAGGAAAAGGAATTATCTTGTGGAACAACAAAGAGAGTCATATTAGCAGGTAGCATTGGAAGTTTTCAAGCAGAAACAGGAACATAATTTGGTGATAAAACATAGAAGACACTAAGCTTCCTGCATCCCAATGAATAAACCCCCTAAACTGTGGCCACCAACATTCTAGGCTTCAATAACTAGATGCACAGCATGAACAAGAAATACTTCGGATAGTAACAAAATGGGTAGTTTGACATTTTTTTTCTTATAATTTGTAAAAAGTCTTTTTTTAATTCCAGGGTAATTAACATAAAGTTTTATAATAAGTTCAGCTGTACAAGATATTGATTCCGCAGTTTTATACATTACTCAATGCTCATCATGGGTACTCTTATCCCCATCACCTATGTCAGCCATCTCCCACTCCACCTTCCTTCTGGGAACCACGATTTTGTTCCCCAGTTTTTACGAGTCTTGTTTTTTTGTCTCTTTTTTTCCCCTTTATTTCTCTGTTCTGTTTCTAAATTCCACATAAGAATGAAATCACATGGTATTTGTCTTTCTCTGACTGACTTATTTCACTTTGCTTTATACCTTCTAGATCCATCCATGTTGTATGATGCACATGTCTACATCAAAATAAAAGCTTTTGCACAGTAAAGGAAGCCATAAACAAAACAAAAAGGCAACCAACATACCGAATGAGAGAAGAGATTTACAAATGAGTATCGGGTAAAGGATAGATATCCAAAATCTATAAAGAACTTCTACAAGTCAACACCAAAAAGTAATAATATTTCAATTAAAAAATGGCCACAGGACATGAAGAGACTTTAATCCAAAGAAGAAATACAGATGGCAAACAGATACATAAAAAGATGCTCAACATCACTCATCAGCAGAAAAATGCAAATCAAAACCAAAACCAGATATCACCTCACACCTGTCAGAATGGCTAAAATAAAAAACACAAGACACAATAAGTGCTAGAAAGGATGTGGAGAAAAGGAGCCCTACACAATGCTCATAGGAATGCAAACTGGGGCACCTTGTGGAAAACAGATTGGACATTCCTCAAAAAATCAAAAAAAGTACTACCATGTGATCCAGTAACCTCACTACTGGGTATTAACCCAAAGAAAATGCAATCTCATATTTACAGTCATCTCTGACACTAAGAATATATTAGGTCCATCTATTTATTCAAATTTGTGTTTGTAAGTACACTCTGCTGGGAGATCTATATTTAATAATAAATTGTTGCCAGAGGTTATGGTAGGCATTCTAGACACCTAGGTGAATAATAGAATAAAACAAGGAGAATAGTTATAAAGCACAGTGGCATGTTTGTAGAGTACGTGCCCGAAATTAAGCTTTTGATTTCTGAGGCATCAATTTCAAAGACAATCATGTGGTATAATAACATCATTGTCAGGTGTGTGATACACTTACCAAAGTGCTCAGACTGCCCCAGCCTGAAGCACCTCTTCAGAAAGCCCTGGAAAACCTACATATGGATACATGAGTGACCCTGCTTTTCCATTTCTGTGCCAGAATTAAACTCTTAATGTTTTAAATGTCTCAATAAAGAGGAGACCTGCCAACCCCTACCCACTCTGACCATAGACCCCAATAAAGGTAGGGCTCCCATTGTGGCCTTTCTCTCCTTCCTTCTGAATCTCTTTCCTGCCCCTCCAGACCTTTCTGCCTGTTCCTTCCAAACCTATGAGTAATAAACCTTGTTCATTTAGAGTTCTTAGATGGGTGTCGCTGAGGTGTGCCTTGGAATCATAAGAACCCAAGGGCCAATGCAGTCACAGCATAGGCTCTGGTCAGAGAAACATCCGTGGGAAGTCCATGCGCACATGGGCACAGGCGAGTGCCCATGTTTCCTAGTTTAGACATCGATGTCAATAGCCTGAGGCATAAATGGAACACTGTTAGAGTCCACATTCTCAGGAAAAGTAGTTAAGGTAATGCTATCATATGATTGACAGACTCAAGGGGAACACTGTGGTTTTGAATTCTCTTGGACAATAGAGTTATGTAAAGGGCTTAGTGGCCAGCTGTAGTTTTCCTCCATATGAGGAAAACAATTCGTGATTACTCTTCTGGCAAATCTAGGGTAGATTACTTGGCATGATAGAAGTCATTTGAAATGAAGATATTTTTAAGAAATCCAACTTCTGAAAAGTAAAATAAGATAGAAACGAGACAGAAGCAAACCATAAGAGACTCTTAATGATAGAGAACAAAGTGAGGGTTGCTGGAGGCAGGTGAGTGGGAAGATAGGCTAAATGTGTGATGGGCATGAAGGAGGGCACTTGTGATGAGTGCTACATGTTGTATGTAAGTGATGAATCACTAAAGTCTATTCTTGAAACCAAATCTACATTATATGATAACTGACAAGAATTTAAATAAAATCTTGGAAAGAAAAAAAAGAAAGAAACCCAATGTGCCCATTGTAAGATACAGAAAATTCTAGGCATTTGTGTACCATGGTTGGGGAAAACATTAGAGACATATGGAAATGGACAGAGGAGAAACTGTATATCAAATAGATAAGAAGCTTAATTAAGCCAGTTACATAAATGTATAGAAATGGTGAAATCAAACAAATGGAAATTCCAGGAGAAAAATAGAAGGAGCAGATTCTACCTCAACAGTCTATTCAAGGAAGAGCAGTTCCTTCTCTGAGGCTCTGAGCCCTGCACACATGGACACAACAGGTTTTTAGCCCCAGGAAGATTGGCCCTTACATCGCTGGAACCGCAATGATTCTTTTGAGAGCCCTCTTTATGTCTTTGTTTCTCAGGCTGTAGATGAAGGGGTTCAGCATGGGTGTGACCACCGTGTACATCACCGAGGCTACAGCACTTGAGTGGAAGCTCTGGGTGGCAGCGGAGCTAAGGTACACTCCCAGGACCGTACAATAAAATAAGGAGACAACTGAGAGGTGAGATGCACAGGTGGAAAATGCTTTATACTTGCCCTGCGCTGATGAGATTCCACGTATGGAGGAAACTATCTTCGAATAAGAGTATAGGATCCCAGCTAGGGAAGCACCACCCAACAATCCAGCTGCAAATTGCATCAGCATGTCATTAAGAAAGCTGTCAGAACAGGCAAGTCGGACTACTTGATTGATTTCACAGAAGAAGTGGGAGATTTCTGCCTCTCTACAGAAGGACAGCCCCAACACCACTAAGGTTTGTACTAAGGAATTCAGGGTGCCCACCATCCAGGACACTAGAACCAGCAGCCCACATAACGTGGGTTTCATGATGATCATGTAGTGCAAGGGATGGCAGATTGCCACAAATCGGTCATAAGCCATCACAGTCAGGAGAAACATGTCTAATCCTGCACAGAGTATGAAAAAATACACCTGAGCAATGCATCCTGCGTAGGTTATGACTTTGCTGTGAGTCTGGATGTTCCGCAGCATCTTGGGGACGGTGGTGGAGGTGAAGCAGATGTCTACAAGGGATAGGTTGGCGAGGAAGAAGTACATGGGTGTGTGGAGGTGGGAGTCAGAGCTGACAGCCAGGATGATGAGCAGATTTCCAAACACAGAGATCAGGTACATGGAGAGGAAAAGCCCAAAGATGAGGGGCTGTAATTCTGGCTCCTCTGAAAATCCCAGAAGAAGAAATTCTGAAATTTGTGTATCATTTCCTGGTTCCATGTGCTGGAGGTGACAACGAGGAGGAAATAATGACAAGAATGATTTTCTCAATAATGAACATTACAAATATTATTGAAATTCTACTATTTCTATTTTGCATTCAAAAAGTCAATATCCATATTTATTTTACGGAACTTGTCCCCTCTCGGCACCCTCATGCCAGCTCCAAATAGGTATTCACTTTGCACACTTAACTTTTCTCCCAAGTGCTCATATATTCTATACTTCTAATGAGAAATTCTGTCATATGTTTGAGGAATACTCTGAGTACAGATTAACCTTCACACAATGTGTATAGTTGCCAAGAAACAAAAGCCTGTAGGGTTCAGTGATGGAGAAAGAAGACAAGCAAATGAAAGATCACATAAAATATCAGGAGGTGGCAGGGGCTATGGAGAAAACAAAGCCTGTGTAAAGGAAGGAGTGGATGGAGGTGTTATTTGTACTGTTTTGGGGGGACACTAGCACACATTTAAACGGAGGTTTCAAGAAGACAGAAGGAGACACACGATCTTCTGGGGAAGAGTGTGCTCATCAAAGGGAACACGCAAGCAAAGGCCCTGAGGAAAGGTGTGTTTCTTTTTAATTTTGAGGGTGGTTGAAACACCATGTTACACTAGTTTGCAGTGGACAACACAGTGATTGAACAAGTTTAAACATCACAACGGCTCACCATGCGTGGAGAGCTGCCATCTGTCACCACACAACACAGTCACAGTGTCACTGACTGCATTCTCCCTGCTGTGCCTTGTACTCTGGTGACTCATTCATTCCTTAACATGGAAGGAATTCCTTAACTGGAAGCCAGGACCTCCCACTCCCCTTCACCATTCTGCTTTTTGTTGGTTTTCTGATTGTTTTAAAAATCAAAGCTCAAAAGAAAGCAACTCTACTGCTGTTCTTGACTTTTGTCCAATGTGTGTAGGTGTCCCTCCAATGTACTCTATAAAATCCTGTACGTGCCTCAGAAATCTGTTTCCTTTCTTTCTATGTATATCCCTGAAGTCATTATGTCACACATACATTTATTTCACCCACTCTGCTTTCTTCATTTAATGTAAGATCCAAATGAGCAGAACCTCACCTCCATTGTTAGAACACATGTTTAGAAAATGGAATTCATAAAAAGAATAGCAGGATAAACAAAAGCAGGATAAAGACAGTGGATTCCAAACAACATTTTTAGTAAAAATTGAATTTACAAAAGACTCTCTTCTGCAAGAAAAGATAGAAAAATAATAATATCATCACAGTAACACAGGAGTCTAAATCAAAACAGAATGGTAAAAACCTAATTAAAAATAGGAAAATATAATTTATAATTTATAGTGATCATTGATTTTAAAAATAGTGCAGAGAGCTGAATCTAAAATTACAATTTCCTTTTATCTGAACATAAGTGGAGTCAAATATGCTTCTGAAAAAGATATAAGTTGAATGCGAGAGAAATTCAGTTTCCACAGGATGGCAGAAGAATGATGCTGGTTTAGAGAATAGATCCAATCACAAAAACCAAAAGGTAGTAAGGAGTCACAGACTTGAAGAAAGGTGGCAATACATACAAAAGGCACTTAATTACTACAAGGCAGGTAAAAATCAATGGGTGAGGGATGAAATATGACTGACTGATTTGACCACTCAACATTTATACTCTGACACCACCCAACAAATACGTCTGTACATATATATAAGAACTAAGCAGCAAATAAATAGCAAATTTGGCTGAAAATTTTGTAATTATGATTTTAATTATTTCACAAATTCTAGTTGGTTAACAGCTAGAGTGATCTTGGTTTCAGGAGTAAAATTACTCATCTGAAAGAATGCAATCAAAAAGAAGAAAGAAAATTATTCAGCAAGAATAATAACCAAAAACAAGAATAAGAAAGCTCAGACCTCAGAAAACAAGGCAAAGAATTTTGACAGATAATTTGCTGCAGAGAAAGTAAATGGCTAATAAACCCCAAAGTATATTCTGTCTCTAGGCAATGAAATAATTGTCAAATAAAGCCATCTAACATATGCCTGTTGTGTTTTAAATAAACTTTTCCAGTGAATACCTAATGGAGAGAAGATACTGTGAAATGTATGTCTTCATGCATACCTGCAGTGGCAAGGGAGTGGCTCTCTCCATTGGCCTGGATCTTTCTAATGGACACAGAACATGCTCCAAAATGCTCCATCTTAAAAATATTGTTTAAATTCCCTCACTGCTCTGCACCCCCCTTCATATTTATAGTGTCTTTTCTTATTTCCTTTTACAACAAAACTTGGAAGTGTTCAAATTTTCCTGGAAGAGAGAACCCCTATTCCTTCTTTAGTCTCATCCAACTGTCTAGTCCCATCATTTAGTTGTCAACAATAATCCTTACATTACTAAGTTCAACATCTCACTTTTTTTAGTATATTAAAGAAAATGATTATGAGTGAATGAGTTCACCACACCAACAAACACAATTATCTTTCAGGTTAGGCTCTCTGGTGAACTCAGGTAAAAGTTTTCAGTTTCCCTTCTTCCAGAACCTTTCCCAAAATACCTGCTGAGCTCTGAGACTCACATGAGTGGGGTCTCTGACAGGAAGGTCTCCAAGTGGAAGTCAGAATTCTCCCTGTTGGCTGGTGATGGAGAGCAAGCTCTATTTCCAGACAGCGGGAAGGAGTGCTAGGAATCCAAATGTGAAAACCATGTCTCCTCCAGCTTCGGGTAGAACAAGGTCAGGGTCGGCAGCAGAGGAGATATTCAGAGTCTCTTATGTTTGCTGTATATGTTCCCTATAACTTGCTCATTAGACACATTTCCCATTATTACTCCAACCCCTGAGCGTATCTCCCCATGGGAACATATCTGGACAGAATGGAATTTTTTCCTGTAGATTCTCTGTTCCCAGGAGAACAGGTTAGAATTCAGGTGCATCCAGGGTGCCCGGGTGGCTCAATCAGTTAAGCCTCTGGATTTGGCTCAGGTCATGGTCTCATGGTTGATGGGTTCAAGCCTTGCATGTGGCTCTGTGCTGACAGCTCAGAGACTGGAACCTGCTTCAAATTCTGTGTCTCTCCTTCTCTCTGCCCTTCCCAACACTCATACTCTGTTTCTCAAAAATGAATAAAATATTTAAAATGTTTTTTTAAAAAAATTCAGGTGTATCCAATTTTTATTAGTCCTCCTTGAACTTTCCTGGCTTCCAGACATCTAATATTAAAACTTTTCACAGCTCTGAGTGAATGTTTTTCCAAAGAGTCAGGAACCTGGGTCTCTGAAACATTGAGTTGTGGTGAAACACAACTCTTACTAGCTCTAGAAAATTCCAGTTCCTTCTTCAACAAGCAAAGGTGGGTTCCTTTGCTATAAATCCCTGAGTATGACAATCCTTGGATTCATAATTCTTTTGACAAATTAATTCAGAGTTTTCTATTTTTAACTTGACATTTATAAAATTCTTGGTAATTCAAGCTATATTACAAAGCTATAATTATCAAGACGACATGGTACTGGCAAAATAAAAAAACCCACACACAAAAACAAAAACAGACACATAGATCAATGGAACAAAATAGAAAACCCAGAAATGTACCCACAATTATGTGGTCGAATCTTTGACAAATGAGATAAGAATATCTAATAAAAAGAAAACAGTCTATTCAACAAATGGTGTTGGAAATTGGTCAGTACATGCAAAATGAAAACGGACCACTCTTTTACACCATTCACAAAAATAAATTCAAAATGGATGAAAGGCCTAAATATGAGACAAGAAGTAACCCAAATACCTAGAGGAAAACACAGAGAGTATCTCTTTGACCTTGGCCATAGCAACTTCTTATTAGACATGTTGCCTGGAGGCAAGGGAAATAACAATAACAACAAAAACCATGAACAATTGGGATCTTATCAAACTAAAAAGATTCTGCACAGTGAGATAAACAATCAAGAAAACGAAAGGCTGCCTCAGGAATAGAGAAGATATTTGCAACTGACATATTGGATAACTATTCCATTGTGTGTATGTGTGTGTATGTGCATGTGCACTTGTGTGTGTGTGTGTGTGTGCACCATATTTTTCTTATCCATTGGTCTATTGATAGACGCTTAGGTTGCTTCCATAGTTTGTCTATAGTAAATAATGCTGTAGCTAACACCGGGGTGCATATAACTTTTCAACTTAGCGTTTTTGTTTTCTTTGGAAAGAGTAGTGGAATTACGGGGTCACAGGGTAGTTCTATATTTAAATTTTGAGGAACGTCCATCCTGTTATCCACAGTGGCTGCATCAGTTTGCATTCCCACCAATGTTGCACGGGTGTTCCTTTTTCTCTACCTCCTCACGAACATTTGTTCTTTCTTGTGTATTTGATTTTAGCCATTCTGACAGATGTGAGGTGGTATCTCATTGTGGTTTTGATTTGCATTTCCCTGATGATGAGTGATGCTGCGCATCTTTTATGTGTCTGTAGCCATCTGGATGTCTTCTTGAGAGAAATGTCTATTTAGATCCCCTGCCTATTTTTTAATTGGATTATTTGTGGGAGGCTTTTGTTGTTGTTTTTAGTGTTGAGTTGTATTAGTTCTTGATGTATTTTAGATATTAACCCTTTATCAGATATATCATTTGCAAATATCTTCTTTTATTCACGAGGTTGGGTTTTTTTTTTTGTTTTATTGTTTCTTTGCTGTGTAAAAGCAAATTTTGATGCAGCCCCAATAGATTATTTTTACTTTTGTTATCCTAGTATTGGGAGACTTATCTAGAAAAATGTAGCTACAGCTGATGTCAGAGAAATTACTGCCTATGTTCTTTCCTAGGATTTTTACGGTTTCAGTTCTCACACTCTTTTTAATTGTCATAGAATATTTCACTGTATGTTATATACCACATTTTCTTTTTTCATACGTCTAGTAATTTGTTGGTAGAGTCTTTTGGAGTTTCTATGTATAGTGTCTTGTCTCTGAAAACAGTGACTCTTTAACTTACTTTTTACCACTAGGGATGCCCCTTATTTCTCTTTCTTGTCTGATTGCTGAGGCTAGGACTTCCAATACTATGTTAAATAAAACTGTGAAATTAAACATCTTTGTCTTGTTCCTGATATTAGGAAGAAAGCTCTCAGTTTTTCCCCTTTGAGTATGATGCTGACTGTGGGTTTTTCATATTTGGCATTTATTATGTTGAGGTATGTTCCCTCTAATCCCACATTATGGAGAGTTTTTATTGTGAATGACTGTTGAATTTTGTCAAATGCTTTTTCTGCATCTATTGATATGAGCATATGATTTTTTCCTTCATGTTAATGGGGTGTGTAACATTGATTGATTTTCAAATATTGAAACACCCTTGCATCCCTGAAGTAAATGCACCTGATCATGGCAAATAATGTTTTTAAGATATTGTTTATGTGGTTTGCTAGTATTTCTGTAAGGATTTTTGCATCAATCTTCAACAGGGATAGTGGCCTATAGTTTTCTTTTTTGGTGGTGTCTATGTCTGGTTCTGGTAGCAAGGTAATGCTGGCCTCATAAAATGGATTTGGAAAGTTTCCTCCTCTTGTATTCATTGAATGAGTTTGAGGAGGGTAGATATTAACTCCTCTTTAAGTGTCTCGTAGAATTCACCTGTGTGAATCCATCTGGTCTTGAACTTTTAGTTTTGAGTGATTTTTTGATTACCAATTCCATTTTCTTATTAATAGTTGAACTGCTCAGATTTTTTATTTCTTCCCAGTTCCATTTTGGAGAGTTGTTGTTCCCAGGACTTTATCCGTTTCTTCTAGGTTGTCCACATTGTTGGCATATCATTTTTTATAACAGTCTCTTAATTCTTAGTATTTCTTTGGTGACAGCTGTTACTTCTCTTTCATTTCTGATTTTATTAATTGGGTCCTTTCTCTTTTTTTCTTGATGAATGTAGCTAAGGGCTTATCAATTTTGTGTATCTTTTCAAACAACCAGCTCTTCGTTTCACTGATATTTTTCCATCGCTTTTTTTTTACTCTGTGTCATTTATTTCTGCTCTGATCTTTATTATTTTGTTTCTTTTATTCACAAAGGACTTTGCTTATTCTTTACAAAAGAATACTTTGAATACAAAACAGTGTCTGATAGTGATTTGGAGCAGGCATATCAAATGTGAATGGCCTTATCTTAGTTTCATTGGTCCTGTATCCATATAGACACTTTGCTTCTTTCTGGTTAGAGGAGACATCTTCCATCTCACTTCATTGTGAATCAGCTACCAATGCTCTAGATCCTCCCCTCAGCCATGCTCTACTAGAATTTTTTTTTCCTTGTAACTGTATCATTAAAGTATAATTACGTAAAATAAACAGTGTTCATTTTAAATTTATAGCTTGACACTTGTGGTGAGCACAGTATAATATAGAGTTGTCTGTCTAATCATTATGTGATACACCTGAAACAATGCAATGTTGTGTGTCAACTATACTTCAGTGAGTTTTTTAAATAAGTTATGCAGTTTGCTCTATTGAAGGAGTCATAATTATTTAGAGGCATATTGTGAATTATTCCATTTATACGTAATTCCAGAAAGTGCACAATAAGCTTCAACTACTTGGTTCTCTAACTTATAAAAATTTAATCCCCTTGAGCCTCAGTTTTCTTATATCTGGAGGTAATGCAGGATAACAAAAGTTATTTCAGAAGGATATTGTGGGAAATAAACAACTGTGTGGCAATACTATTTCGATTCCTAAGAAAATATTCAAGGGGTATGATGTATGTGTGTGTGTGTCGGGGGGGGGGTGTCTGTGTGTGTGTGTGTCTGTGTGTGTATGTGTTTATACACGTTTTCCTTTCAAATAAACATGGGTGCTCATGTGTGCATACACACAGACTCATTATTAGGCAATCTTTCATGTCAAAAGTAAACTTGAAAGTAAGTGGGAGAGGGTAAAAATGCTAAGAATGAAAACTTGGATTAACATGAATATAAAAGAATGTAAAGATTTGAACATGAAGATTTAAGATAGAACAGGTGACCTTAATGTTTCAGTTTTTGTACCTCAGTGCCTACAAGTCAGTACGGCTCAGGGATTGGGAGATTTTCTTTACTAACTATTGGGGTTCAGCAACTCTAAAAGGACTATAGATTTCTTAATCTGCTTAAAGTGATATTTCAGCACTAAATGTCCTTCTCTGATAGGCTATAAATAAGATCCATGCCTGAATTTCATTTCGCTTGAACAGAGTGTTATCATATAAATATCTGGATTAGATTTTTATTGTGGTTGTAACAAATTCCATGCTGCTGGCTTAGAACAATGAAATTTATGTTCTAATAGTTCTGGAGGTCAGATTTCTGAGGTAGGTCTCCTGGGGCTAAAATCACTCTGTCTTCACAGACGCGTTCATTCTGGAGGTCTGGGGGACCTAAAGCAGCCTGTATTCCCTGGCTCATCATCCCTCCCTTTGTCTTCAAAGCCAGCAACATAGCATCTCAAAGTGTCTCTCTGATTCTGTGTGATGTACTGAACCCACCTAGGGAATCAGAGCAAGTTTATCTTCAGGTCAGCTGACCAGAAATGTTAATACCACTTGCAACCTTAATCCTCCCTTGCCATGACACAAGTCATATTCAGAGTCTGTAGATTAAGATGTGGAAATATTTTGGGGACCCTATTATGCCTACTAAAAGACTTTTTCAGGGGCATATTTGGGGTCAACTCAGAGGCCCTCGGATTAAAGAATCAAACACAGACTTTATGTCAGACTCTAGGGGGAACCTTCAGACTTTTCTTTCAAAACTACACATGAAGAGGAACACATGGCTCATTTATTAAAATTAGTCCAAGCATTTATAGCCTGGTAAAGTAAACCCTCAACTCAATTAATTCAATAGCAACTCAAGATTAAGGTAAAGTGCAAGCTGATTAGACCTCTGGAAGGCAGGCAAGTTCATGCGAATGTGTAATACGAAACTGGATTCACCAGACTTGTAATCTAATCTCCCAGGAACAGAGCATCAGCAGGAAGCTTTTCCTTTCTGTCCACTCCCGTGGCCCGTGAGGAAATGATCTGCTCTGAGGTGGGAGTAACAACAAAAAAGTGTCTAATGAGCAGACACAGGGAGCTATAAATATCTCCTCCACTGCAGAACCTCAGCATGTGAAACCTTGGATTGTCCAGGACATGGTTGCTGCTTTGGGGCTCCTAAGACTGGAGGCAGGGGAACCCTCCTTCCTGCTATCCTGTCTTGGAACAGAGCTTCGGTCTCTATGATCAACCATCCAAGGAAGAATTCAGACTTCCACATGGAGACTTTAATCTTCTAGACCCCATCCAGCTCAGTCTGAGAGTTCAGCACTTATTTCAGGCCAGGTTCTGAGAGATGAATTTTGAGAACTTTTACATGAGGTCCCCTGAGACTAGGTAGACACGTTTATAATTAATTTACATAATACATTCAAAAGAGAAGAATCCATTGGACTCAGCAATACTGGGGTCATTATTGACAATAGGTGGTGAGAACGGAAGTTCACTTGGATGAGACTGAGGAAGGAATAGGGAGGCATAAAATGTTTCCAGTGAAATTAGAACATGTCCAAGGAGTTTTGCAGCTAAAAAGAGCAGGAAAATAGAGTATTAGGCTTGGAAGCATGTTCAGTTCGCTTTATAAACAATGGTATTTTTGAGCATGTTCTGTATTCATAGAAAACCCATCCAATAGAGGTAGCTGGCCCCTGGCAACAGTACTTCTTGAGACACACGCTTCTCAGCATCATTCTTCACAGTGACTATTCACATAAAAATTGTGTTTAATTTGCAAAAGAGTGTATGCTAACTAGCTTTACTTTGTAATACTTCATTACACCCATAAGTATGGAAACCAGGAAGACATTGTTCCAGGGAGAAGGGAAAATTCAATATCTTCACTGGTGATCAATGTCTATTTGCTAACGAGAAGGAACTATTGTAAGCCTTTTATGTGCACTGACTACTGTTGTTCACCACCTTAGGAGGATGGACACTGCTATCCCCAATATTTGTGTAAGGATATTCACATTTGAAATGGATTAATTGTCTTCAATTAATTGTGTTAAAATTCACATTTGAAATGGATTAATGAACTTTCCCTAAGTTCAAGTGCCTTAATGGGGGAGATTTGAAGTTCAAAATCTGATTTTTTGATTCCAAAAGCTTTGCATTTAAAATGATTCAGAAAAACCTTTTGTTATTGAATTTTGAAAAAAAACCTTCTGCTGTACATTGCATTTTTTCTGTTGTAAATTGCAGGTTCATCCCTTCGCACATTTTTCTAGAGGGATATTCAATTAATATAAGTTCTCGAGATCATAAAAAATTACCCCTTCTTTCTTGTTTAGATACATTTTTCCTCAGCTTTGTTAATTATTCTGGCCATTGGGTCATGTAACTGGGGCTGTAATGCTGCCAGAACCAGGGACACTTTCTCTCCATCACAGTCTCTCAGGGACAGCCTGAGCTTTTTAGACCTTTTTCCCCCTGTGTTCATTTCTTTCCTCTCTGTGCTTTTGGAACTTCTTTTTTTATGTTTCTTTAAGTACAGGAAAAAAGGGGCACCTGGGTAGCTCAGTAAGATAAACACTCAGATCTTGGTTTCAGCTCAAGTCATGATCTTGCAGTTTATGGGTTCAAGCTCCACGTTCGCCTCTGTGATGACAATACGTTGCCTGCATAGGATTCTATATCTCCCTCCCTCCCTCCCTCTCTCTCTCTCACTCTCTCTCTCTCTGCCACTCCCACACTTGTGTGTGCTGTCTCTCTTCTCTCTCAAATAAATAAACAAACTTTAAAGAAAACAAAAGACACAAGATGATCATACTAAAACAGAACCCCATGCATTCATCAGTTGATGGAAACTTAGGCTCTTTCCATGATTTGGCTATTGTTGAAAGTGCTGCTATGAACATTGGGGTACATGTGCTCCTATGCATCAGCACTTCTGTATCCCTTCAGTAGACCCCCAGCAGTGCTATTGCTGGGTCATAGGGAAGTTCTATTGATAGTATTTTGAGGAATCTCCACACTGTTTTCCAGAGCCGCTGCACAAGTTTACATTCCCACCAACAGTGTAGGAGGGTGCTCATTTCTCCACATCCTCGCCAGCATATATAGGCTCTTGATTTGTTTATTTTAGAGACTCTGACTGGTGTGAGGTGGTATCTCAGTGTGGTTTTGATTTGTATTTCCCTGATGATGAATGAATATTAGGAGGCCATTGGCCATCTGGATGTCCTCTTTGAAGAAATGTCTATTCATGTCTTTTGCCCATTTCTTCACTGAATGATTCGTTTTTGGGTGTGGAGTTTGGTGAGTTCTTTGTAGATTTTGGGTCCTAGCCCTTTATTGGATATGCCATTTTCAACTATCTTTTCCCATTCTGTCAGTTGCCTATTCGTTTTCTTGATTGTTTCCTTTGCAGTGCAGAAGCTTTTTATCTTGATGAGGTCCCAATAGTTCATTTTTGTTCCTGATTCCCTTGCCTTTGAGAATGTGTCCAGTAAAGAAGATGTGGATTACATATACAATTAATACTACATGGCAATGAGAAACAATGAAATCTGGCTATTCGTAGCAACGTGGATGGATGTTGAGGGTGTCATGCTAAGTGAAATAAGTCAGACAGAGAAGGACAGATACCATATGTTTTCACTCATAGGTCTAACAGGAGAAACCTAACAAGGGACCATGGGAAGAGGAAGGGGGGGAAAGAGTTAGGGAGTGGGAGGGAGGTAAATCATGAGCAACTCTTGAATACTGAGAACAAACAGGGTTGAAGAGGGAGGGGGAAAGGGGAAGGGGATAATGGTCATAGAGGAGGGCACTTGATGGGATGAGCACTGGGTGTTATATGGATGCCAACTTGACAAACCATAAAAGAAAAAAATAATAAAAATTTTAAAAAACCAGGATCCCATGTTTCTATGTCCATGGGAGGCTTACTAAGCAAAATTTAAGTACTATTTATACATTCTATAAGATAAAGGTAAACTAATGTTGGCCGCTTGCCTTGTATCATTTCTTTCAAAAGATTGGTAGTTGGGGGTGGGAAAAGCATGATAGTAATGGAGCGCCAGGAGGCCATGGTGCACTCTGTGGTGTGTGCATGGGTGTGTGTGTGTATGCATGCATGTGTGTGTGTGTGTGTGTGTGTGTGTGTGTGAGTGTGCATGTGTGTGTTATGGGGCATGAGATGTCCTCAGGGCCATGGTACCAGAGATCATATACTCCAATATGTGACCCTTAAAGACCAGGATATTAATGAACAGATTAAAATAAGGAAGGGATATCTCTTTGTTCACAGAATATCATGGAAAAAAATAATAAAATGCATAAATACCATGGGAAGGAAGGACTCCTTATGTCTATGTTCTGCCCATTTTTTAATTGGATTACTTTGAGGGGGTATCAAGTTTGATTAAGTTCCTTATACATTTTGAAGAATCAGACGATGTCTTTTGCTAATATCTTCTCCCACTAAGTATTTTCCCAAAGTATACCGAAATACTAATTGTAAGGGATACATGCACAAAGATGTTTATAGCAATATTATCTCAAATAACCAAACTATGAAAACAGCCCCAGTGTCAATTGACTGATGAATGGATGAAGATTTGGTGTACACACACACACACACACACACACACACACACACACACACACACCATGGAGTTTTACTCAGCCATCAAAAAGAATGAAATCTTGCCATTTGCCATGACATGGTTGGAGCTAGAGAGTATTGTGCTAAGTAAAATAAGTCAGAGAAAGACAAACTCATGTGTGGAATGTAAGAAACAAACAAGCAAAGGGGGAAAAATAAGAGAGACAAATCAACACACTTTTAACTGTCAAGAACACACTGATGATTACCAGAGGGGAGGAAGACGGGGAGATGGGTGAAATATGTAGTGTGGATTAAGAAGCGTGCAATCATAATGAGCACCGGGTGTTTTATGGAAGTGTTCAATCACTCTAGTCTACAGAGGAAACAATATTACACTGTATGTTAACTGGAATTTAAATAAAAACTTTAAAAAATAAAAAAATGGAAATATATGAATAAGTCCCATTTGCTTGGAAATTAATCATGCTATTTTTTTCTTTCCTAGTAGTCAACTCCACCACATGGAACTAGACAATGATACACAATTTCAGAGTTTCTTCTTCTGGGATTTTCAGAGGAACCAGAATTATAACCCCTAATATCTGGGCTATTCCTCCCCATGTACTATAAAAGATAATGTTTGGAAATCTGCGCATCATCCTGACCGTCAGCTCCAACTCCCACTTCTGCATGTCCATGTACTTCTTTCTCTCCAACCTGTAAATATACAGACACAGACTAAGGTTCTCATGATCTCACGGTTCATGAGTTCAAGCCCTTCAGCAGGCTTGCTACTATCAGCATGGAAATTGTTTTCAGATCTTGTGTCCCACTCTCTTTCTCTCTGTACCTCCTTTGCTCTTGCTCTCTCTCAAAAATAAAATATAAATAAACATTAGAAAAAAGAAAATTTCCATACAACTTCAATGATGTTTTAAAAATGGATTCTTCTCAAGTGACATATATCATGCATATACATATATATATATATAAATATAAATATATAAAACATTTGTCTTTTATTATATTTTAAATTAATATGATTCAAATATCATTAACCTACAGTGTTACATTAGTTATACTTTATTTATTCACTCATCCACTGATGAACATCTAGGTTGTTTCCATGTCTTGGCTATTGTAAATCACGCTGCAGTAAAATGGAAGTGTGTCAGTGTGTATATCTTCTTCGATCTGTGTTTTTGTTTTCTTCAGGTAAATGCTCAGAAGTGGAATTGATCAATCATTCGGTAGGTCAATTTTTAATTTTTACAAGGAATCTCGTCACAGTTTCTCACAGTGGTTGAACCAGTTTACATTCCCACCAACAGTACGTGAGGGTTCCCTTTTTGCCACATCCTTGCCAACACATGTTGTTTCTTGTCTTTTGGATACTAATTATTCTAGGTGTGAGGTAATGTCTCCTTGTGAGAAAATGCCTATTCAGACCTCTGTCCATATTTTATCATATTGTTTGTTTTTATTTTTATTTACTCATTTCATTATTGTTTATTCACGAATGCTGATTTGGCATACATACACATATAACCTTTTCTCTCATGTTTACAACTCAACAGACTGCTGAATCCAAAGAAACTGGTGTCATCACTACCCGGAGTATACCGTATTAGGGTTTTTATCGTTTATTCCAACCCATTTCTTCTTTTTTACTCTAAAATATCTTCATTATATTCTTTGATGAAATAGATCCACATGAAGATGGAGGTGCCCAAGGTCAGTCCAACTTTCATCCAGTCAGGTCTGTCATGTGGCAGGTCCTGAATGAGGACTTTGATGGCTCTGGAGAGCCAGTTGGGAGTCTGGCCAGAGTGAGCAGCTTGGAGAAGAGGCACAACAATGCAGGCAGTGCCATCGTCCTGGGCTGCGCTCCAAGTTTCTTCTTTGCTATTGAGTTCTTTATATACTTTATATACTTGCCTCTTATGAGATATATGATTTGCAAATATCCTCTGCCACTCAGGAGCTTGCCTTTCCATTTTGTTGATGGGTTCCATGTCGTGCAGAAGTTTTTAGTTTGATGTACACCCTGCTTATTTTTGCTTTTGTCCCCTTGCAAAAAGTCATTGCCAAAACCGAAATGTTTTCTTTTTCCAGAAATTTTATGGCTTCAGGTCTTATGTTCAAGTCTTTAATCCACTTTGAGTTAATTTTTGCCTACAGTGTAAGATAGTGGTCCCATTTTATTCTTTTGCATGTGGCTACCCAGTTTACCCAACACCATTTACTGAAGAGACTATTCGTCCCTCATGGTATATTCTTGCTTCTTTTGTTATTAACTGATTAACCATATACATGTGGACTTATTTCTGGGCTCTTTATTCTGTTCCATTGATCTATGTGTTCTTTTTTTATGCCAATATCATATTGTTTGGGTTACCACAGCTTTGTAATATAGCTTGAAATCAGAGAGTACTATGCCTTCATCTTTGCTCTTCTTTATCAAAATTACTTGTCTATTAGGGGTCTTTTGTGGTTCCAGACATATTATAGAAGGCTTTGTTCTAGTTCTGTAAAGGAACGCCATTGGAATTCTGACAGGGAGAGCTCTGAATCCACAGATTGCTTTCGGTATATGAACATCTCAACAGTATTAATTCTTCCAGTCAATGAGCATGGTCTATCTTTTCATTTATTTGTGCCTTCTTCATTTCTTTCAGCAATGGCTTACGGTTTTCGGTGTCCAGGTGTTTCACTGCCTTGGCTGAACTTATTCTTAGGTATTTTATTCTTCGTGATGCAGTTGTAAATGAGATTGTTTTCTTAATTTCTTTTCCTGACAGTTTGTTATTCATTTATAGAAATTTAACCAATTGTTCTATCTTGACTTTATAGCCTGCTGAATTCATTTTTTACCAATAAGAGATTTTTCTTTTAAATAATTTATTGAGATACAATGGCATGCAATAAACTAATCATATTTAAAATGCAACATTTTCTAGGGACACCTCCATGGCTCAGTCGGTTATGTGACCAGCTCTTGATTTTGGTTCACATCATGATCTTGCAGCTGTGGGGCCAAGCCCCATTGAGCTCTGCACTGACAGCACGGAGCCTGCTTGGCATCCTCTCTATTCCCTTTTCTCTGCCCTTCCCTGCTCTTGTACTCTGTTGGGAGCAGCAAAGACCTCAGCTGCTTGGCCATTTGCTAGCCGGATTTGTCACTCCCTGAGGGGAGTTGCAAAATAGGCAGGGGAGCGCCACTCCTTGTCAGAGAAGCCAAAAGACCAAAGATCAACAGCCTGCAGGCAGAGTGGTATCGGCCTCTCAGGCGCTGTGCTAAAACACTTTAGTCTGGTTCCTCTTTTACTCCAGTCTTAATCCCTTAACCCTGTTTCCTAGCAACTGACCTAGATCAGCTGCTTTGTTTTTCCCGCCTTGAAATCTTTATAAGAGACAGTTTTCTCAATAAAGCTCTCTCTCTCTTTTGCCTGATCGGAAACCGCGAGTTGTGTCTTTACTCTCTGTGTGTCCCCTTTCCTGCCCTTTTCTCTCCCTCCCTCAGGAAAAGAACCCACGAGGACTCACCGCCCCGTGGGCCGGAGTGGCCGGGGTGGGGCACGACAGTACTCTATAAATATAAGTAAGTAAGAAAATAAATAAATAAATAAACTTTTTAAATATTAAAATGCAAAATATTCTGAATTAAAGGAATCATACAAAAACCAAGTTCATACTGCCTAAGTCCATTTAAATATAAGTCAAGAAAGTCCACAAAAACGTTAAAGCTTTGTTATGGAATTATAAAAATTGTCGTCAACCTGAAACCTCTGTTTCCTTAGTTCTGACAGTGATGAGGGGGTAATAAGCCTGATTCAGGAGGATGTTGTTAGGAATAAATACAGTGTTTGGAAGTACCTGGTGAGTCCAAAAAGTCTTTCATGGTAGTGAGTAGATGCACATCTATGTGGGTGTACATTTGTACATTACTTCATACAATAACACTTTTAGAGATGTATGTGTGACACAGATGCAATAATCCCATCTTTGAGGTTGAAAGGAAAACTGGGCGTGGATAAAAATCAAAACAGAGAATGTCTGAATTAGTATGAAATCATGAGAGACTACTGAATACTGAAAACGAACCAAGAGCTGAAGGAGGGATGAAGGGATGGGAGTGTTGGTCATGGAGGAGGTCACTTGCAGGGAGGTGCACTGGGTGTTATATGGAAACCAATTTGACAATAAACTATTATTTTTAAAAAGTGTAGAAATTTAGACTCAAAGACTTAAAGTACAGTGATGAACTTAATTTTAGTAACAAATTACTTTTTAAAATCTTGTTTTCAATGTTTGTTTATTTGCTTTGAGACACACACAGAGAGAAGGAGAAGGTGAGTGGGGAATGGGTGGAGTGAGAGGTAGAGAGAATTCCAAGCAGGCTTTACACTGTCAGACCAGAGCCTGATGTGGGTCTTGATCCCACGACCATGAGATCATGACATTAGCCAAACTTCAAGAACAAGTAGCTTAACTGGCTGAGCTCCTGAAGCACCCCAAATTACTTTTTTAAATATTAATGCACAAGGCCTCAAAACCAGAACTTGTGTCTAGATCTAAAGTCACAGAGTGCCTGGTTGGTTCAGTTGCTAGAGCATGCAACTGTTTTTTGAGAGATATTAGCTTTAAGGAATCTCTGTACCCAACACTGGCCTTAAACTCACAAACCTGAAATCAAGATTCCTGCCCTTCATAGACTGAGCCAACCAATAGCTGCAATCATCTGACACTTGTTCTCAGGGTCCTGAGTTCAATCTCTATGTTAGGTGTATTTATTTAAAATAGATGATGGATCGATAGATAGATAGATAGATAGTCATATTTGTATTTTATCAATGGGGAGTTAATTTTTTCCATTCCTTTTACAAATGGAGCAGAAGCTCCAAAACGACCTAATATTTTTTCTTCCAGGTCAGTTTGGATTTCAATACAGAATGCCCTTACCCAAGAGGAAAGAAATGAATTAACAGAGAGACTAAAATTCCCTTTCCTCCAAAACAATTTTACTGGATGAGTGTCTACATTACATTCCTATTTCTGCTTAACGAATTTCCACACTAGAAGTTCAAAAGAAACAAATTTATGCTTTTACTGTTTAGAAGTTGGAGGCCTGAAGTAAGTCTCCATGAGCTAAAATCAAGATGTCTGCGGGGCCTGGTTCCTTCATAAATGCTCCAGGAGAGACTCTGTTTTCTTTCCTATTGTGGTTCTATGGACAACAAGCATTCCTTGGCTCATTGCCCTTTCTGCATCTTCAACACCAGCAAGGTAGCTTCCTCACATCTCTGTGATCAAACTATTCTACCTTCCTCTCCTACATTCTGAGGACCGTGACAATTATGTTAGTTCCACCTGCATAATCATGGCCAACCTTAGCTGAAGATCAGTTCAATAGCAGCCTTGTTCCACTTGCTACTTTAATTTCCTCCTCTTACTATAAGAAAATAACACATTAAAAATATCTAGAGTTTAGAATGTGGACAACATCAGAAGGCTCTTATTCTGACTAGTAGAAAGCTTTTACCATAAAGCATTTTATTTTGTGTCACTCAAGGGTCTTTATGTAAAATAAACAAACACAGAATTTATCACATCCCCTAGAATGAGTGGATACACTTGTCATTCAAAATTTTATGCAAA